>JAZGTJ010018838.1:0-11216 GCA_036877575.1 Botia almorhae | reverse complement strand
TCTCAGGTATTGGAAAAAACGTCATATGTGACCGGACAGCGACACCGCTGGACGCCTTTCACATGATGTCAGCGGCTCAGTACTACCCCAAGCTGCTGAGCATTATGGGTAACGTGTTGCGCTTCCTTCCTGCATTCGTCCGCATGAAGGAGCTGTTGGAGGAGGGTTATGTGGGGGAGCTGCTGGTCTGCGAGGCGCAGGTGCACGCCGGCAGTCTCCTGGGCAAGAAGTACAACTGGAGCTGTGACGATCTGATGGGTGGGGGTGGGCTGCACTCGGTGGGCAGCTACATCATCGACCTGCTGACGTTTCTAACTGGCCGGCGAGCGGTGAAGGTTCACGGCTTCCTCAAGACCTTCGTCAAGCAGACGGATCACATCCGAGGCATCCGGCAAATCACCAGCGATGACTTCTGCACGTTTCAGATGGTGCTGGACGGAGGCGCGTGCTGCACGGTCACGCTCAACTTCAATGTTCCTGGGGAGTTCCGGCAGGAGGTGGTTGTCGTGGGAACAGCTGGTAGGCTGACAGTGTGTGGCACAGATCTGTATGGTCAGAAGAATGACGGTGAAGGCGGGCAGGAGCTCTTGCTGAAGGACAACACGCCCATCGGCGATGTGTCTTTGCCTGACAAGGCGTTCCGGGACATCCCGTCTCCGTACCTCACCGGAACTATCTGCATGGTCCAGGCGGTGCGACAGGCCTTCCAGGATCAAGAGGACCGCCGCACCTGGGACGGTCGGCCGCTCACGATGGCCGCCACCTTTGAGGACTGTCTGTATGCGCTGTGTGTCGTGGACACCATTAAAAAGTCCAATCAGTGTGGCGAGTGGCAGAACATTGTGGTAATGACGGAGGAACCAGAGGTAAGCCCCGCCTACCTGATCAGTGAGGCCATGCGGCGCAGCAGGATGTCGCTGTACTGCTAATGCGCATCGGCACATTCTCCTGAAACGAGATGAAGAGGGAAGAATGAGATCTGCAGATGCACAAGGTTGAAAGTTTTGTTGCAGCAGAATGAACGCGTGCTTGTTTGTTTTACCTCAGCGGTCTCTCACTAACAGATTATAATTCAAAACACCATCGCATGTCTTGTTGGATTGGAGAGAAATATCAAACATCCAGCACATGCTAAACACGTTAGCTTTGAAACATGCATTTCCTCTTGTGGCATGAAATTTCCTCCAGTGGACTCGACTGCATCTCTCCTGTGTGTTTTTAACTGGTCAGGTAGTCGAGTATGCAATAAATATATGCCTTGATATGCTGTCAAACATGCTTTGCTGAAATACAAGGAAATTCTGCTTAGTTGCTTATGTCGCAGCACAAAAAACATTCAATCCATCTGTTCAAGCGTGGCCAGTTTCACATCATCAGGTCTGATTCAGATGCATCGGTCTGATCTGTCTGAGTGACAGTGTTTACTGTATGTGTGTGTACATGGACTCCAGCGGTCAGACAATGACATCAGCACTCACACTGATAAGAAAGTGCTGGTGTGTATTAAACGAGACAAACAGAATCTCAAATGTTTCAGTATCAAACCTTATATTTACAGTCCAGATGTCTGTCTGTCGTGCAGCAGGTCATTATGTTGATTTTTATGAGTGTAAGTGTTCTGTAGTTTTACAGCCCTGAAAGAGTGAATTTTAGACCTGCAGCTTTTCAGCTGCTCTCAAATCAAACTTTATACATGATGGGCAGTTTTTTCTCCCTTTAAAAAGTTGACAGGTGTGTAGTCTTCTGACTCTGTACGGTTACATGATTAGCTGCTTTTAATTATTTGTAATTTGCATAGTTTTCCTATCAGAACACACCTGTGAGATGTTACGAGCCACGACTGTTTTCGACTGATTCATTAATGCAGTTATTAATGAAGCTAAAACAGACCAAAATATATTTCAGTGCTAAAGGTGCTAGACTGTCATATATATTCATATGTGCTGTCACTCAACATATGGGGACTGTATCAGTGAGAATTTGTTGCCTAAGATGAATTAATTTGTGTTGTTACATTTAGTTTTGTTATAAAGCTGTATTACTTTTTTATCTTTGTCAAGAGAATATTTTAAATCCCAAATGAACTTTTGTCTATCTTATCACAGAATGAGTACATGGATTGACCTACAGGAAAGAAACACCTTTATATAATGTGTGTGTGTATGTGTGTGTGTGTGTGTATACACACACATCTATACATACCCATATACAAATGGGCATTTAAAGATGGAAGATGGTACAGAATCACTGTGGGACTGACTGACTATGTCCTGATGGCTTTACAGTTGTCTTATGACAAAAGACTTGATACCTTTAACATTTTTGTCATTTTTTTTGGGCTGCCTGCAAAAATACCTGCTGTACTGTAAACCTGCTGTGTGCTGTATGGATGTATTTATTTCTCCTCTGAATGTTTCATATCACATCAGGAAGTGTATGTGTTGTGAGACAGGAAGTACAGGCTTTTATTTGTGACATTTCTGCAGGAAGTCAGAAGAAGCTCATCCACTGTGACATCACGACGACATAAGAGTCCCGTTGCCCTCAGAAATGTGATTCATCTCAGAAATGTGATTCAGTGTTTCAAAATTACTGAGGGCAACATCTGAAGAATCACAAGATGTGAGCAAATGCAAATTTCCCGAGTGAAACTTCTGCACTGAGAGGAAAATCTGGGTCATTTTTACCCCCAAATCAAAAGAAACAAATCATTTTTCTTTATGCTCTTTTATTGCTTTAAGTTTCTTTATGCAAAAAACGTATTTTTTGTTTCCTTTCTTTTGATTTTGGGGTGATTTTTGTTATTAAAATACCAAAACAGCTCCACGTTGATCTCGTGTTGTCGCTGATTTAAAGTGTAAACTGGAGTCACTCTGATAACTGCTGTATGTTCCAACTGGTCTGTTTCAGAACTAAGTTCAGCTGTAATGGTAAAAAACATGTTATGACTGGAAATGTTTCACTGTAAGATTGCGCTTGTACTCGTGTATCTGTACTCGTGTGTTTGTAAGAGATGTGAGGTGTTTATCTCTACACCTGATTAAAGGTCTGTGATTAAGGGATGTTGTTTGTTTGGGTGGCCTGAAAAATGAACATTCAATTTTTGGTGACACAATGATGGAAACTGAAGATGAAGTTCGTCTTAATCAATTAAAAGTTTGATGAGCACTCATGAAAACTCACAAAATATTTGTCTTTAAAATCATAAGAAAGAAATATATGATATTTTGCACAAAGACATTAAAGATGAAATTTAGGGATAAAGTTTCCCACACTGTATCAGTTCTAAAAGACTTCACCCTTCATTACTGTAATGTGAAAAATTTGATTATTTAAAAATAAATAACTGTATTATTTCAATAAATGTATAACATACAGTTTTAAGTAAACAGTATAGCTTTTCTATCTGTTTATGCAGATGTTTAAATTAAAACGATGCCCAGCCAGGATGTTTTGGAGATTAGATGGGATTCGATGTAATACCATCAATCACAAATTAAACTTTATTCACTAAATTGAAAATTAATAATGATTCGACCCAGTGACTCTTATGCTACTTCTGTTATTACTCATCAGCTTTAAATGTGTGTGAGAGGATGAGAGGCACAGACCTGCTGTTTTCACACCCTCAGACTGTATCCTAGCAACCATGTGCCACCGCCCAATTTTAAGCAGTTTTACTGTATCTTACTGTAAGACACATTACTGTAAACCCTTAACTCTTGTATCTGAACACATCTGCCCTCTAGGGGTACAGTGAGAATATACTGCATTTAAATGTCAGTTCATTCAATAAGTGAAATGCTAAAATCATAATTTAGAAGGTAAGGATGCTGATGTAAGATTTTACTGTAATCAAACAATGTTTTATTGTAATGTGAAATATTTCTTTACAGTCAACAGCAGCTGATAAACTGAATGAAACCTCTGAATGATTTTCCAGTCACATTAGCTTTAGCATTCATGAACACAAATCAATTCCTCATTCTTTCTCTTTTCAGTCCCGGCGGTAAAACCGGGTGATGTGATTTCAGCTCTGTTATCTGCTGTTGTGTGATTGTTCTGTTGTGTGTATTGTGCTGCCGTGAGGTTTAAGTTCTGTTTGCTTTTCTAACTCTTGTGGCTGTTTCAGGCTGTAGCGTCACATAACAGAGTGACGGTGTAAATGATGGATGGAGAGGATGTTGTTCATTTAATCCTGTCACTCATTCTGGTGATATTTCTGACCTCTGCTTTGCATCATCAGCTTATGTTTTACTGCTCGTCTTGTTGATAACTGTCACAACACAGTACAGCAACACCAACAAACACAGTATGAAGTTCTCCATCACTTTCAGCTGGATTCTTGCTGTTTTCATTCAAGGTAACAGAAATAAATCTGTATTCATTTAGAAATTCTTCTGAACGCTGAATTGTCTGTTTTGAGTAAACCTGTTCTCCTCTCGACAGAATCCAGAGGAGTTTCTGTAACTCAGACTGCCGCTCAGACTGTTTCTGAGGGAAAACACGTCGCTATAACATGTCAACTGATCCTGCAGTATATGGCTGGGGTTTATCTTGGTATCAACAGAAACCTGGAGAAGCTCATTTATGAGGTAAATGAGCTTTATGATAACACTCCACAACGATTCAGTGGAGATGGAACAAGTGAAGGGAAAGATTTCACTCTGACCATCAGTGGAGTCCAGCCTGAAGATGCAGAAGTTTATTACTGTCAGAGTTTTCACTATATCAACAGTAAAGATGTGTTCACACACTGATAAAGAGTCGTACAAAATCCTCCATCAGTCAGACTGCACAGATACACCTGACACATACTGCAGCTGCACACACACACACACACGCTCATCTAAGTGGGGACATTTTATACTTACATCATTTATATACACAGCTAGTTATAAACACTATAACCTAAAACTAACCCACACTCTAAAAGTGGGTTTTGCTCAGATTTCTCAGGTTTTGTTGATTTTTACATACAAATTTGTCCTCAATATATGTTTTAGTTGGTCTTAGTCTTTTGGGTTACAAGTCAAACTCTCTAACATCAGATCTTCACTAACTAACTAATCGTTAGTGAACTGATCATTTTCTACTGATTTTCTAACTAAACTGATCATTTTCTACATTTACTGTAATTGATCTGTATATAAATACATTTACTGTAATTTATCTGTATATAAAATAGTTGTTTAGGATGTAAAGCAGAAATGTTTGATGTCTTCTGATCTGGAGTCAGTCGCGCTACTGTTGCGCCACAAGTCCTTGTGTGCGTTGTTGTGTAAGATGCTGTTTTGTTGAGCTTGTGTGTTACTGTCTGTGGTTTATAAGGCGTTTATAAGGTTCATGATGGTATGACGTTATATTTCTTGTGTTAGATTTATTGAGCTCTAGCGCCCTCTGTTGACCTGCCGCTTCTTTCGGTGTTTGTTCCATTTACTCTGTAATGCACTATATTTCAACATCAAACAAATCAAATATGACATATTATTATTGTTATTGTTTATATTCATTAAGTTATATATATATATATTTATGTATATATATGTATTTATATATATCAGTGTCAGATTGTCATTCAGTGCACAGAATTATTGTTACTAGCATTCATGTACTGAAAGATTCTGTTCAAATGCATATATATATATATATATATATATATATGCATTTATATATTGTGCTAATCTTATATAAAAGACTACAACGTTTGATACGTTTAAAATTGTTTACAATTTTTAAATAATGCATTTGTGCAGTCAGGAGTTGCTTGTCGATGACCTCAGCAGGACATCTGATACTGCAAAGATACAAAGAAATGTCAGTTACAGACATCTTTCATTGTTCTGCTAAGCAGATCATTTCACCCCAAACTCATCAAATATTTCCTCATACAATCTTGTTGGGTTTGGAACACAAATGCTCATCTCATTTAGATGGTAACGAGCAGATCATTGGCTGTTCTTTCATTTCTCTAATGCCCCGCGAGCTCAAGACTCATCTCATATTCATGCTAATTTTATTAATAGAGGGGGGCTGCAGAATCAGTTATGGTGGAGGGATATACAGTAGCATCACAGCCACATGTTTGTGATTGACCTGCAATAATAAGCAGTGCTCAAACACACACACACACGCAGGGAACTTTCCGACACTTTGATTTCTGCAGAATTTAACACCCATCATTTAAAAATGTCACACTTATGCACTCGTTTATCAAATACTAATGATTTAATTTGGTTATGAATGAATCTACCTATAATTGTGTTTTCATGGTGGTAACTTAAAATTATCATGTATTTAATTATAATTAGACAGTTATATTGGTAGTGGTACAGCGTACTGCATAAAAAAAACATGAAATCAGTGCATAAACTGCTACAAGTCTGTGGGTTGTTTCCAGGCTGCTCATGAGGAACACAGACACGCACACAAACAGCAGATGATAGTTTATTAGCATGTTTTGTCTGTGTTTGGGTTTTGGAGAGAAGGGCTGTTGGTGAAGAGGAATCATGAGATTTCGAGTAGATGGTGTCTGTAATATACCAAGACTTTATTCAATCTGTCAAACACTCTCTCCATCTCTCCAAACTCTGTTGTGTGACCTGAAGAATCTAAGTGAGGTTTCAAGTGTCCCCCCCACACCCCCAGTGTGTCCCTTCTTCACTCTCTCTCCTTGCTTGGTGGGTAATCTGAGTTCTCGGAACGCTTTGAATATCAGAGCCACTGTGAAATAAAAAGGAAAAAAGTGACAAGCTGTCAGAGGAAGACGAGCAAGAAGCCACAAACATGCCAGAGCCCACAGAAGGTACTAACTCTTCATCTCTTCTGATTCAGTGTTCTTTCTGTGTTTCATTTCATTCTTGACATTTTTCCTTTGTCATTAATTCTATGTTTACTATTTACTGTATTTGTAGTTAAAGTATTAAATAACAGGAAGAGTTGACAAGAGCAGAAAGTGCATAAATCAACATTTAATTTTTTAATTATACGAGTCGATTTTGAAATGTTTTGCTCTCTTCTTGTTTGGCCATTTCATAGCTCTCATTTTAATTGTGTTATTAGATCTTTTTCATATTACTGTTCTGTTCATTCATTGATCAGAATCCACCACAGAATTACAAGAAAACGAATGAATTTCAGGCTGTGAAATGTTTATATTAAACATAAGGTTTATAGAATTGTTACATACAGTAAAATGTTGAATGGGTAAAGTCAATGCACATATATGATCTGTCACATGTATGATATGATATGATCAGTCACATACATGATCAGTCACTTACATGATCAGTCACATACATGATGTCTGTATGTTGTGCTTGTATTGCTCCAGGTGTTTCACAGTGAATCTTTGCATGTATTGTTTTCTACTCTGAAAGCTTTCAGTGGTGTTGTCCACACTACATAGTGCACTAGAAACGTCAAATTAATATTAGAAGGAATGTAAGAGGATGAAACTGAGGAGGTGTGTAAATGGGAAAAGGGGCAAGTGTGAGGGGCAGATGGGCAAATGTGTCAGTGCAGAAAGATCCAACTGCACAGGTGGTATAATTAAAAAAAGTTACAAGTAGGTCCCTGGGGCAGTTATTTCCAACCCGTCCCAAATCGCACACTTAGCTCTCGCAGTCTGTCTCTGAAAGCACGTTTTGATGATGTAATTCTGCATAGACTCATTGGTAGTCCACTTTGAAGGGCTCGTGAACACTTATGAAACTTACAAAGGCAAGACTGCCCAGATATCATTGACTAGCTGTACAACAGTCACTCTGTTTGTGGATATATAGAAGTGAATGAATAGATTTTATACATATATATATACATGTAAATAATGGGTACCATCTGCAGTCCACATATAAGGTGTAAACAAACCAGTAACAGTTCAGCAAGCTCATGGAAGCTTATGCTGTGTCAGACAGACATTGATTTACTCTGGTACTCATGACTCAGAGTGTGAGACCACTGGTAGAATGTTAATGAAGAGATGATCCAGTGGTAATTTAGCATGTCTTGTGGTTATCTTCAGGTCTTAGCACAATTCCAGTCTCGCCTCACTAATGTTCATCTCACAGCCCTGATAATGTCTTCTTCAAATGTGTCGAATGAAGCAGATCTTTATCAGCTTTAATGATATTATTTAAATTGCAGTCTAACACTAAAGTTTGCCACATTAACTTTGATTTGAAAATGAGGCGTCGCCTCATCGAGAACAAATAGAACTTAAAGCTGCAACTCATAACCTCTGTCTCTCTACTGCCATCTCTGTTTAAAACATGAAACTGCAGGTTACTTGTGGAGCTATTTTCTTAACATGAATGACAAGTTTAAATTGTGAATAACTGCTGTAAGAACAAGATACAAACACTGCATCATCTACAAAATATAGTAGCTGGATCTTCTCTCTGTTTACAGACGGACATTTCCAGACATCTCAAGTTATAAATCATTATTATAAACTTAAGAGATAACCTTGAACACTGAAGTTCTTGCTCAGTAGCTGATCATTGAAAAGTTTATGGTTTGCAGCTTTAAGAAATGCGCATCGGATCTGAGACATACTGGTGGAGATGAATAACGCTCTGGTTTTTTGTCATGTTTTAACTGTGGCCGCTGTATGAAACTCTGCTGGGATGATCCGTGTCTACACAGGCTGCCAGACTCTGTATGATGGCTATAAAAGCTGAAGATATTTGATGATCATTTCCAGTATTTAAATGTGTAGGGCTCTGGCGAGCTCCTCCAGTACTCTATAAATAGTCCAGGATGAACCTCTGGCCTTTCAGCTTTCATATGTCCGCCCAGTACGATCCATATATCGTATTTTATTGCGCCCATTTATTATACACGGATCGAGTAACAAGCGCAACAAAACGCACAGAGATAAACGGGAGACAACTGCGTGCGTTTTTATTTTAAGCGTTGCTTATAATAGCGACGATATATCAAATCTATCTATCTATATATATATATATGGAAATATCATCACTTTTCTCCGGGCAAATGATTTCCTCTGACCCCTCCACACCGATTGACTCATTTCAGCTCAGGCTGAATATAAAGCGAGGGCAGTAAATCCCGTCAGCGGCGCGCGCGTGTGACGCGTGACGCGGATGATATCGTCTGATATGGTAATGCGGCAGCGCGGCCGGCGCTAAAAATACCGTCATGTGCTGCTCATCACAGACTTTATAGTGTGACACTGAAGTGATGACTAACTAGTGGTCTGAACACAGTTCAGAAGCGTGCGCGTTTCAAAGGCGCGTTTGGCGTCTTGTACCTCACGCGTGGCACATAAATAGCACAACAAATGAAGTTTGCTCGGTTGAACTGACTAAACTGATGAAAGTGGTCGTGTTGAACAGTTTAACAGCTGGTCTTTTTGGTCAGCTGAACGCTCACTTCAACTCGTTAACCTCGATACTGAACACTGTTATCCGCAGAATCTGTCACATCCTGCAGTTCCGCCACAGGCCGACAGGTGTCAGTATAGAGCCCGCGGTGTGCAGCCCGAAACCAACCACAATACATTCCTGTGTTTTTGTTTTATGTCTTTAGCATTGCAAATTATATTATCAGTATAGTGATTTGAGTAAAAATGTAATTTGCATTAATGCTGGAATAATATTTGTTTCTGCTCTATGTTGTCAGATTCAGTTTCGAGAGCATTGAGATTTTAGCTTGTTGATTATCACCCAGCAAACATGGCCAATAAAGATGATACAGTTACAGGATGTAGTTGACAGAATGCTAACAGCTTTACTCATTTGCAACTTTAGAAGTGCGCATGGCAAAAATCTGAGAGAGAGAGATGTGTGACCTCGCAGCTGCCTAAACATTATATTACAAACAACATTTTTGGCTCAGAGGTCCATAATGGAAAGAACCAGAACCTTAAAGACACTTGAAGACACTTGAAGAATGGTATGTTCAGTAACTAACTAGGAATCTGTCATTGGTTTCTTGGCTGTGTGTGTGTGTTTATACAGGATGTGTAAGTGGAATTGTGCTAAGACATGGAGCTTACAATCAGGGGCGCCGCTCGCAATTTTGGGCCCTATGACAAAATATAAGGTTGGGACCCCCCTTGTAGTGTTATTACTAATAAAGCAGATCTCTGGGGGCCCCTAAAGGGCGTGGGCCCTTAGAATTGTCCTAACTTTACCCCCCTTAGCGGCGCGCCTGCTTACAATACCAATGTGCTAAATCCAGAGTGAAGTACATTATAAACCTCTCTCTCTCTCTCTCTCTCTCTCTCTCTCTCTTTCTCTCTCTGTCACACACACACACACATTCATGTTATGTTGTCATCTTAAGTTCCTTGCTAGTTCTCTGTTAATACCTAGCAGGAATATTTAAAGACCCCCTGTGGTGAAAATCAAGTTTTTAATGTTGTTTATGTGTCTGTGTTTTAATATTCTGCTGTTTTTCTCTTTAAAACTGCAGTTAACCAGAGACTCTCAAAATGGCCGTTTTAAAAACGCCCCTGTTTTCTGTCACAAATGTGTGGGATCAGGAAGTCTGAGCTAATGTGGTTGAGTGGAGGGAGGGGCTCATTTGCATATGCATGTTCAGCATATACTAAATAAAGCAAGGGTGTAGAGTTACATTGACGTTATTTTAAGGCATGAAGAAATTCTTTTCACATGAAATTTTTTTTAAAAGTGTAACTTTGATGACCAAAGATGAGTATTAAGGGATAAAATATTCCCTTATACAGATTTGTGCTTTCCATTTTCAACCATAAAACTGAATGTGTGCTGTACAATATGATTTATGCTTGAAAAACAGGGAGATGACAGACTGTACGACATCATGGGTTAAGGGTTCATGTGTATATACACATACAAGCGTAAATACACACACACACACACACATACAAACAAACAAACATAAACATGTAGATGTGGGTAACAGAAAACCATATTAAGCAGGAAGGGACCATTTAATCAGAAAGTTATTCATCTTTGGAAATCTTCCACTGATACGGGGCAGCCGTGGCCTAATGGTTAGAGATTCAGACTTGTAACCCAAAGGTTGCAGGTTCGAGTCTCAGGTCCGGTAGGGTTTGTAGGTGGAGATTGTGAATTACCAGCACTCTCTTCACCCTCAATACCACGACTGAGGTGAGACCCTTAAGCAAGGCACCGAACCCCCAACTGCTCCCCGGGCGCCGCAGCAATGGCTGCCCACTGCTCTGGGTGTGTGTTCACGGTGTGTGT
>JAZGTJ010018837.1:0-10378 GCA_036877575.1 Botia almorhae | reverse complement strand
CACACACACACACACACACACACACACACACACACACACACACACACAGTCAATCTAGAGAGATACCTTTATCTAAACAGATTTCACACAATGAGTGTGATGCAGGGCATTATGAGAGCAGTACAAGTGGTTTAGAGTGTGTGTGTGTGTGTGTGTGTAAACAGTAAACTGGAACACTGTAAAAAAACCTATCCTGTTAAACTTGGAAACATGGCAGCTTTATAAATACTGTTAATTAAAGATTTTAATTAGCTGTCATTTGTTACAATTATTTAGTTGTAAATATAAATACAATTTCTACAACATATGTTCTGGTGAAAGTGCATGTATTATCTTTATATTGGATTCATTAGGTGCAGATTAAATGTCAAGTCTGGTGAAATCTATCATTTTCATTGTGTGTGTTGTTTACTGTAGCATGTTCACATGATCTTGCAGTGATAATGTGGCTGGTTCTGTTGTAACATCATATGCATGTCTTTGTGTGGGGGTGTTTTTCAGATGATCGCTGTGGTGATGGATGTTTTCACAGATGTGGACATATTTAAGGACCTAATCGAGGCTGGATTTAAAAAGAAAGTGGCTATATACATTATTATAGATAGTGCAGCTGTACACGACTTCATACATATGTGTGAAAGAGCCAATATGCACAGAGGACATCTCAACGTGAGTGACACACCTGCGCAAATGTACGTCTGTTGTGTAGTGTTTCGGAGTGTTTGATTGGACGTGCTGTGTGTGTGTTTGCAGCATCTGCGAGTACGGTGCATCGGAGGTGCAGATTTCTACACGCGCTCAGCTCAGAAGGTGCGCGGGTCGCTGGGCTCCAGATTCATGTTTGTGGATGGAGACCGGGCCATATCTGGATCATACAGGTTTGTGTGTGTGGAAATACAAGCTGATCCCACTAGAAACCTGTTTTGTGTGCCTTTAGGCCGATCGCTTTTAACTATACAAACACACACACACACACATATACTGTTCACAGAACTGTCAAAGCACTGCACATTTTGGAAGAGTCAAACTTCATGAGTTTAAGGAATAATACACCTAAACAATCCATTTATATTCTTGTTCTGAACCAAACATTAAATGGGACACATCATAACAGTGTGCAGTCAGTAGTTACATTTATTAAAGTTACTTAAGGGGCAACAGTCTTTTTATTACTTTCAGCTTAATTAAATTACATTCAGTATGATCATATAAGGATCAGTTATTGTTTGATGAAGGTGACAATATCAAAATAATCAAAATTATTAAGCATTTTAATGTATATACCTTAATTTGAAAACGCCATTTAACTAAAACTGTGTGTGTTATTTGTTCACACACTGTTAGAATGCATATATGTAATCGTTTCGGACCTGTTTTCTTTGTTACAGTTTTACATGGACTGCTTCGCGTATGGACCGTAACGTCATTACAGTCTTAACAGGACAAGCTGTTGAGACCTTTGACAAGCAGTTCCGGGAGCTATACTTGAACTCTCGTGGGGTTAACCTGTCCAAGGTTCCACTGGCGGACATACCTGAACCTGAGCATACGCCAATTCTTGTCCCTCCCCCTGTACCTGTATCTGTTGCAAGAAAATTAATTAACCCAAAGTATGCATTGGTAAATGTAGATACAGCAAGCAAAACTTCTTCAGACAAGGCTAGTGCCAAAAACAGTAGCTCCCAGAATCCAATGGTCCAGCTGCCCAAGCCCCAACGTGAGGTAACCGTAGCGCCTCACAAGCACCCGGGACTTGTAGGTTTGCCAAAGGCAGATCTCATTCCCTACTTGCCAACCTGGCCTGAGCCAGACCCCCCCAGTGATGTTATCGGGTTTATTAATATCCGAGATACTAGTAAGCCTGCGCCAGTGCATTTAATGCGCTCGCAGATGTTTGAAACATCACAAGCCATCCGCTTTAAGGACCCATTCACTGCCCCACCCGAGGATCCGCTACCAGAAAAGGCAATTCCCAATAAGATAGCAAAAAGAAATGTTATAGATGCAAAGGTTCAATCAAGTAACCAGCCTCCAAAAGATGGTCACCCAGAAATCCAATCCAGCAACCATCAAGATGAAACGGCGAATACATCCCATTCTCCAAGCACCCAAGGGCAGCACCATGACCCCAAACCAAACCCTGTTCCACAAGAGCAGCAACCCAATCCCAAACTGATGCATTCCTCTTTAGAGACCCAACAGGCTTCACAACACCCTGTGCCCAAGCCTCGCACCATGCATGTGGTGGTTAACACACTGGAGGGATCTGGAGATGCAGAGATCAGTTTAGTCAGAAGGGAGGAGACACAGACGAGAGTTACGCACACAGACACTGGCGACAACGATGCTGACAGTACTATTGTGATCTGCGCACAATCATTAAAGGATAAAGATGAAAATTCCACAGCATCAGATGAGTACTATGAGTGTACTGATTCTGACAGTGCAAGTCCTACAGACAAGATCCCTAACGGAAGGACAACGGGTTCTGGACGTATTGGAGACCACAGCCCTGACGCTCTTAACATGATGGCCCGGTTCTCTCAATCCATGCTGGACTTACGATCAGATCATGTTGAAACAGACCTACAAAACACTGTTGAGAAGAATCTGCTGAATGCACAGAACAGAGAAAAAGCAAAGGTAGGACTTTAGGACTTTGACTCATTATGTCTCTGTCTGAATGTGAAAGTGTTTTTTTATTTAATCAGATTTGGCTCTACTCTGCCAGTCCATAAATCTAGGTGTGTCTCAAATAGATGAAAGTCAGGCGTGTGTTATGGAACGCAACAGGGTGTGTTATTTTGTGTTCCGGGATTCTGTTGACATTTTCGGCATGCCTGAACCTGCTATAAGGACTAAGCCTATGGGGGTGGCAGGAGGGTGCTATGTTAATGTAAATTAGCCTATCAAACATAAACAGGCTAGCACATTATTAGGAATTTTCCATGGAAGCAGGCCATTCAAATGTGTCAACAACAGAATTTTCCTGAGCTTAAGTTCTTAGGAAACTATTGCAAAATGGTTTACCTTTATTGCAAAGTCTTTGGAAATCTCTGCTTAATGCAAAGTGTTTACTTTGTAGTTGTATCCTACTCCTAAATCTTATCAAATGTATTAAATTACTTAAATTACTACTAATCAACTGTTGTAAATGATGTTTTCAAAGCATAATACTACCTCAGTGGAAATTCTATCTAAAATCAGCCTAAGATTGTAGCTGGTTTTACACAATTGCTACCTGGTCCCTGATGGTTTTTGGTTCTTACTGACAGTCTGTGGCTGGTAGACCAACTTGGTTAAGCTGGTTAAAGCTGATAGAGACCAACCTGGACCAGCAACAAACCAGCTACCATGTTTCAAAAAACACCTTAATCTGGCATGATCTGTATTTTTCTTTAACCTAAAGGCTTAAAAGGTAAATAAAGGACAAAAGATGACATAGAACTGGGCAGCACTACAGGAGCTGAGGAGTGTGTGTAGGATGCAGAAGATCATGGGAAGCATCTTGAGATAGCTGGCAAGGATGGACGCTCCTCTGGCGTGACTCAGATTCTTGGCTGACAGAGACCTCTGCACGATTACCTGTCGAGTGACATGATCAACCAACATGTTTACCAGCCGTTGCCCATTCCTGTTTAAGCATAACTACTGGACAGACCAATTATAGCTAGAAAGATTAACAGCCTAAAATTTAAGACTCAAGGATTTTTTATTTCATTGATTCATCAGTAGAATGACTTGAAGTTGTGCCTGAAAACTGCTCGTTATACTTTTTCCTTGTAGCTTCAGCTTTATCGAACTGTCTCCAGGTCACCTGTTCAAGACACCTTTGACCGAGCCAAAGTGGTGCGTGCGAATCCTGGAGTGTTCCAGAGACCCCCAAAAAACAATGGGCATGTGATTGGGGGTTATGCACACTAGCAGGGGAAAGCCCAAAACTCCGCCCAAGTGGATTAGGCCAGAACCTAAACCGTACTGTCCAGACCCCTCAAAAACACAGCTCTGGCTACAGAACAGAAGGACTGCAAGCATCTGCTTATCAGCTCACACACTCATCTTGCTCCCCGACAAAGTCGCCTTTGCCTCAGAGACGGGTTGAGACTCGCACACCATTAGGAATCTCCTTTTCCAAACCTGCAAGCTTTAAAAACCTTCGAGGGAAAGTTCCAGTCAGGATGGCTGGTTTTCCTCTGAGGAATCACTTGTCACGAGAGCACAATTAAGTGATTTATGGTCGGCCTGCTCTCCTGACAAAGAACTTTGTATTGAGTACAAAGGCATGAATGTGCAATGATGTAGCCGTCAGTCACTATTAGAATAGACTTAGAATACCTTTAAACTGGAGTCATACTGGATCTGTTAAATGAATACAGTGTTACAGCAGTAAAAAACGGAACTTAATATTTGGACTGTGTGTTTTCATTAGGAAATGTCATTAGACATTAGACACAGTTATGCATTACAAACCGCTTACTCTTCGCCGACGTGCCTACTGAGTCATCAAAACTGCAATTTGGTGTGGACTGGATTTTGGTGGTGGATTTGTGACCATGGTGATGGCAATTTCACATTTACCTCTTTTTTTATTGACTCATGGTGTCTAAGATGTTGATCAACACTGAGTCTGCTAGGGGTTGCACTGATTTATCGATGCATTCATTAAATATATTTGTAATCATGCAAAAGTCTAAATAACTTCTGGATGTTTTATGTTCTCAAAAACATGCTATGAAAGAACCACATTGAATGTGCTGTAGATGTCCAAGTTTATTAACAGCAGGGGTCCCCAATCCATGTTCCTGAAGGTCCACTTTCCTGCAGAGTTTAACTCCAGTGTTAAACTCAGATCTGATCTAAACTCAGAAACCCAAGATCTTTAACAACAGATCTTGATTAAAAAGATCTTGATTAGCTGCTTCAGGTGTGATTCATTAGGGGCTGGAGATAAACTCTGCAGCTCTGTGGACTTTTGTTGGAGACCTCTGATTTAAAGTATTCACACAAAATACTCGACCAAAAGCCAGCGGTCTCGCAAATGACTCTGAAACCCATCAGGTTTCATCTGCAGGTTGAACAAAATATAACTAACATTTCTTGCACCATTTATAAGGAAAATGAATTAATCTGGCAATGTTGACATGCTTATTTGTCTCAGCTAGACAAACATTCTCTTCATTTACACACTCTCGCTGGACTTGTCAAACTGTGGATGTAGCATTGTGCATGTCAAACATTGACAGCTGACCAGGTGACTACTATTCTAGTAGTCAACTAGTCAAAATAAGTCGTTGTGCAAGCCCTAATGTCTGCAGTTATTCTTCTTGTCACTTTTATCATTAATTTAAACACCAGCTGGATTTTGTATTTGAGTATTTAAAAGTATTTTGCAATTTCCTGTAATGTTACAGTTTATTTCTTTAACCGGCAGGAAGCTGTTGGAAAGAATATTTTTTAAGGATGTGATGTGCACTGTAAACTATGTGTTATAACTGTGTCTTTTGTGCATTTTAATAACAATCAAAATCAATTGTTATAGTATGTTATGTAATAGTCATTTTATGATGCTGTTCTGCGGCACTACAGTGTTTGTGGGCATATACTTGAATCATGTGTTGAATGTTGAACTGGATGCTGAACTCTGTTAGCTTCAGTCAATACAGCCCTTAGTATGGGGAGACAATTTGATATCATTAAAAGCAAGGCTGTGATTATTAGAGATATAGTCTGTAAAGTTGGTTGTTTCTCGCTTGTTCAGAAAAAAAATTACAAAAAATATTGGTTTGTAAAAATGTAACTTTTTTCGAATATTAAGATTCTACAGGTTACTGAATGAACTGTACATTTCTCCTAAAGTCTTGTTTGAAGTTATACACCACAATGTGCATTGGTAAAAATACATTCAGGCTTTGTAGATTGTTTCTGAAGAGGCTCTACCTCTATCTTCATCACTGCAGTTTTATGGCAATCAAGCTATAGAATATATTGCTTAGTGTATAATGCGACTTCCAATGCAAGATATATCTGCAATAGGGTTTATGTTGAACATCACATGACCAAAGCAGAAAACTGGTGTCATTGCGTTTGCTTGTCAGACAACAGCAGTGTGAACTGTTCTATATGTAACAAAGCACTTACAAAAGACCGGAAGGGATGTGATGAGACCTGCTTCTGCATGTGATGCTCGGTATTAAGCCTATAGTGATCTCTATGTGAGACTTTTAACAACATGTAAAAGGCAAGGGCTCGCTTAGTGCTCTTGTAGAGTGTGTGTTTAAGCATACCTGATTAGAACACCAGCACCATGTTGCAAGAATGGTTAAACCCAGCACCATGCCGGGCCAAAGTAAGTCTCCATGAACAGGGTCTCTGAACAGGTGCATGGCATCCGCTCTGGGCAGGTGATGTGTTTGGGATAATCTTAGTCGGCACAGCTTTCAAATACACACTCTCCAGATTATTGTAGCTTCTAATCTTATTCAATGCTGTAATACATACAGAAATACATATCAGCTAAATGTACTCGCAGGCTGGGTTAAATGCTAAAGCTTAGCATGTTTCTTTTTATATTTGTGTCAAAGCAATGTTGGTTTAGTTGGATTACAAAGAACTGATTGTACATTTTGAGTTTTTAAAATAAAAAAAATGTTTGTGTGTCACAGTGTAGATTTCATGTTCTTGTCTTGTGTCTGTGT
Organism: Botia almorhae; assembly: GCA_036877575.1. Classification (NCBI taxonomy): domain Eukaryota; kingdom Metazoa; phylum Chordata; class Actinopteri; order Cypriniformes; family Botiidae; genus Botia; species Botia almorhae. The sequence continues at coordinate 3,683 of JAZGTJ010018837.1, read as the reverse complement.
GCATACATTGATTTCTGATGTGATTCAGTGTTCTGGAGATGGGTGGGAATCTGTACTTACACATTTACGTTTGATTATGCAGATTATACGTTTGGAAATAACACAATGTGCTAAAGTAAGAGCTCTTATGGGGATTTTGTACCTCAGCTGTTTTTGTGGTCATTCTGTTGGCATACCTGCGGGTCACTTTTGGGAACTCCACCCACCCACAGTGGTCAGTGAATCCTATTGGCCAAAAATCCCACGTTTGCGTGTTATTGTACGGCGTGACGTTTGATGTTTTGATGTGACGCAATGTTTTTTCTCGTGTATTGCTTCCATTCAAACTAATGGTTACTTGTCACTGAACTAGCTCACGCTGCACGGACACAGTCATTTTGCGCATATATTTCGGGTTACGTGGTAAATTCAACCTCGTGTATCAAACTTTAAAGCGATCCATATTATCTACGACCAACATAACGCCGTGTAGTTTTAAAACACGTATCGTATGGACGTAGTTTAAGACGTTGTATTTAATACGTAACCAACAGCCAATTTAACAATATGCAATGTACTTATTAAAAGTTATTATAAACAGCAAATTGCCATCTATAATGCAAGCTAAGACACGTTTATCAGTATTTTGTATTTGTTGAATATGAAACGACGGCGCAAACAGATAATAAAAGAAGACAGTTTGAGTCGCAGTGACCTGTGATGGTGAGGATGATGAAGAGTATCGGTGTAGATTACAGGAGCGACAGAAGGATTTAACTGCAGCTGAATAACAGAAGAGTCATCAGACGTGAATCAGCGCGTGTAGATGGAGAAGCAAACACGGTAAGATCAGAAGCAAATGATGAAATGATCCTGAAATGAACTTACTGAACCACTGCGCTTCAGAGAGACGCTTTCCATAGGCAGTTATCTAGACGTGTCTGTCCAAGACACGACGATTATATTCAGTTGTAGTTTTTAAAAAATAAACATTCACCGCAACAATCATTTTAAAATCGTAGTAATGGCCTATAATGAATAAACCTAATGTAAAATTCCTCCTAGCGAGTCCCGATATTTAAAACCTGTCACTTGCTCAACTTCGTCATTTCAATCCTGTATGTTTATATTAGAAGTCCAGAGTTTATACAGTGCAGGAGAAACAGACAACACACACACACACACCTGCAAGAGTCGCTTAATAGCGACTTGCATTGCATTATACTATACATTGTTTCTGAGTATGTGCAATCCCATGACCTTGGCGTTGTTAACGCCATGCTCTAACCACTGAGCTACAGGAACCGGAATACCTATCATATTCTGGTCCCTAAATTAGCAAAAATAATAGCAGACTGCAGCATGGTGCTGTGTGTATCATTTCTGCTGTAAGTGTCATTTGTAGTATTTGTAAAGTATAATTTTTATAATTATAATCTTAAAGTATAATTAGGGGCAGCTGTGGCCTACTGGTTAGTGAGTTGGGCTTGTAATCAGAAGGTTGCTGGTTTGATTCCAGCACTAAGGGGTTGCAACTGAAGTGCCCTTGAGCAAGACACCTAACCCCCAATTGTTCCCCGGGTGCAGTAATGTGCTGCCCACTGCTCCGGGTGTGTGTGCTTAACTCAGTGTGTGTTCACTCCTCACCAGTGATGGGTTAAATGCAGAGCTCACAGTTCAGGTATGGGTTACCATATTCTGATGAATAGCTCACTTTCACTTCACACTTTCATAATTTCAGTTTGAAACACAAACAATGTGGAATGCTTTACTGGCCAAACTTAGCAACATGCCTTAGCAAGCAGCAATAATAGGGGAGTGTGAACACGTGTATGTGAGTCCATGTGCGTGTGTTGACAGTAAAACACGGATGTTGAAACAGAATAAAACAACATTCTCTTTCACAACTTGACATTTCTTGGAAGCAGAAACATGCCAGCTATGTGAAAAGACTTGTCGAATGGAGCCTTTATCCAGATGAGTGTTAGCCCTTTCTTTTGTTTCGAGATTATACTTCCTCTGTATGTGTGAATCACAGATCCACTTTGAGAGTGAAAGCCTGTTTGTGTGAGTGTTTTTTCATGCTTACTGAGGTCTTGGTGAACTTGGACAGTGTCAGACTGAGAACTGACAAGTACGTGCGAGTTCTCTCTCCAAATCTCTGACCCAAACATTTTGGCACTGTGACAAACTAAAGGAGAGAGAGACAGGAAGAGAGAGAGACATGAAGTGCAGACGGAATGTCACGGTCTAAGCAAATTATTACTCAACTCAGAGAAATTAGAACGTGTGAGTGAGGGTGAGAACACGAGACAGTCAGTCTATGATACATGTATTAGAACGCCGGTTTTGTGGTTTTTAGGCGTAACACTCATCCCAGAAAACACATAAACTGGGACAAAGATCCAGACAAGAGCCAACAGGACATAAGTTGTCTAATGGAGAAAAAGAGAAAAACATAAACAGTATGTTTCTGTTGTTTTCCAGTAAAAATATTTGAATGTATAGCGTATATACGTGTCATTAGATCTATCTGCTACAAAATGATGTAATCTGTTCTCAAGTCTCAAAACATGAATTTTTGTGTACCAGTGATGTTATATATAAATATGTATTTTTTTATTATTAATATTATAAACCTAAAATACTTTTGATTTGTCATATAACTTACTAAATTCCATAAACTGGTGAATAATCTGTCAATGGTACACAGAACTTTTGAAGATCTTTTTTAAAGATGTTTAGATTTTTACAGGACATCTAGACAGATAGAAAGATATTCCAGTGCACAAAATCAAGTTCTATTACTCCCCCTTGTGTTCATACACATGTAATGTTGACTTGTTAAATACCCAAGAAGTGACAAATATTTAAAGATGGTCTTTATGCACATAGTCATAAATGCAAAGGGAGTGTTAAACACTCATTCACAAGACTCATATTCCATGCAAACACGGCAACAGCGATTCCTCTGACTGCACCAGTACCAGCCAAACCAGTGAATAACCCAGAACCCTCACTGCTGTCAGAGACACCCTAATATACAGCCAATCAAATGACACATCACTGCAGTCTCACACTGGTGTCACATTTTGATCTAAAATAAATTGATTGTTAAAACATAAAAATGGTCTGTACTTTTGCCTATTGCATTATCAGAAAGAAAGTATTTTCAGTAATTGACATTGGTTTGTCACAGATACATTTGTAAAGTAAATGTAATTTTACTGTAAAACTTGTGTAGATTGAACCAGTAGCATATTTAAGTCAATATACTGGGTTTCACAGTGTCAGTAAGCAGTAATTACTGTAAGTGTTGTGTTTGACTGATTTGCAGGTACACTAACACACATCTCACCCATATTCCAGCTGTAGTGAGAACTGTGCTCCCCATTACAATGATATACTGATACACGAAACGACTGTCTGCACACGTGACACACAGATTAAGACAGCAGGACACCAGTCAGATCTGTGTGTGAATTAATCATTAAAAAACATCAGTTTAATGAAGCAAACCTGAAGCAATGTAAAAACAACAGGCAGATGAGAGTTGTCCCTGAAGACACAACCCCTGCTGCGCGTAACTCTTACACACACACACACACACTCCCTGAAGACAACCCTGCTGCTCATAACTCTACACACACACACACACACACACACACAAACACACTCCCTGAAGACAACCCCTGCTGTGCGTA
>JAZGTJ010018836.1:0-11218 GCA_036877575.1 Botia almorhae | reverse complement strand
GTTGATTCTTGATGGACCAGAACCTGAGTCGGCCATCAGATGGTACAGCTGCTAGAAGTTTCCCTCAGATGAATCTGACGGAGCCTAAATTGGAAACAATGGTGAGAGATAGAGCGAGAAAGAGAGTGAGAGAGAGAGAGACTGACGGAATAGAGTCGTGGACTAACCATCAAATATTAAAGATCTGCCAGATCTGTCTACACCCCTCAAAATCCTGATTCACAAAAACACATACACTGTCCTGAGCAAACCATAATCATCTGAGTCTTCTGAAATAATTTGAATATTATTTCCATCTCCCTCAAAGGTATCAAATCTTTGCCCACTGAAAAACCTGGCCATGCCTGTTTACGGTTGTTTTTGCTGGTCAGATACTCTGTTCTGTTGTGATACTTGCTCTGTTCTTGCTCTGTTCTAAGCTTCTCAACAAGGAGTTTAGCAAAGGTGGTCTACTACGTTAGCCAGAGTTTAGCAAAGGTTGTGTAACTACGTTAGCCATATTGATCGATTAGGTCCACCATCTGGTAGCTTACCCGAACCCCTAGCCAGTTAATGGGGTCATGTCTAAATTACAGCTAAACTTGACAGCCAATGCATTTTTTAAGCATGGAAACCCATTTGCCATCTCGCTAGCTGGTTTTGTGTTGCACAGGGGAGTCAGGAGAGACGGTAACAGAATTTTATGGTGAAATGAGCTTTCAGACAGAAGGTACATCTCGGCTGGACTGACCAAATTTAAACATGCATGAATTCTGCCACGTTTTAGTAAAACATCTTTTTAGCACTCTTTAAAATTAATTATTAAAGGTGACGTTTTTTTGGAAGGCGCATTTTAAAATCCAGTTGGCTCAAACCCAGCTAACAGAGAACGTTCATAGAACGTTGGTTATCCTTCTGTCAAAGATCTCTTAAAGTTATCCAAATCGTTCTTGTAGCAACTTTAGTAGAACTTTTTTGATGTTATGTAAGTTTTAATGGAACAATTTAAAAACATTGGAAGAATGAACAGGCACAACTCTTTTGCACGCATGACAGAGTTTGTTTTGTGTCTCCTCACCTCCAGAACATATTTCCTGTCATTTAAACACTGGTGGTACCAATTATAATTCAACCTTTTACCTTCTTCCATCTTGTTTTTCTTTCAGAGTCTGTCCTCTGACCTTGCCGTGACCTGAAGTTCTCTCATCTGATCTGTACACGTTCATCTCTCTCTTTCTCTGGTAATCACTCATCCAGATTAGTTCCCTTGTGACTTCTACCTCAGATCTGAGGTTTACACTTGATTCTGAATGTAATTGTAAAAGTAAGAGATATGGGGAATCTCTTTAGTAGTCTACAGGCAACAGCGTGAGGGAGAAAAACAATAGCTAGCAGAGAGATTCATATACACAGATAGAAGTCGACTGGCTCTGCACAGAATTAAACACATGATCAATGTATGACTATGACGTGTCTTTAATAGTTCCTATATGCAGAAAACAACATTCTGTCTATAATGATTTTTAATTGGTCTTCAAGCTTCACCGGGCTGGTCTTTTAGCATCACATATACCCAAAACCAGTCTAAAACTGGGACTACCCAGGCCCTAACCGTAAGACCCGCTCCCCAGCGAACAAATTCAGGTTGTAAGAACATTTCCCTAATGTTTCCATTACGTAAAAAAATCCCAAATATGTTATTTTAAAAGTTCTAGGAACATTCAAAACATCTCGAAGCTGTGTTAACGTTATTGCTTGGTTACAAGAATGTTTCACTAACAATGTTAAGATTAACATTTTAATATAAATAATGACTAACATGACTGCAAGAACGTGTTTGATCACTTTGAGAGAAATTTAAGGGGACATTTTGAGAACCTTCCCTGTTAGCTGAGGAACACCAGCAAACAAGCTTATCTTTCTGACATAAGCATCTTAAATAAACTTCATCAGCATTTTCTCATTCTGACAGTATGTAACTCGCACTGTATGCAGTTCAGATTGAACAATGTCCACAGAATGTCAAAATGGCCGCCCGTTGTCGCTGTCTGCCGAGCCAATGAAATTGCTCGATTTGGTTCGGGCAAAGCTTGATGAGGAGAGAGAAAATCTTCTCCCGCAGACATTCATGATCGACAGTTTATTAGCATCACGACTGCCACAGATCATAAGTGCACATGCGCCAGGCGCTTGACACAAATGCTAGTTGATTTATCTCACCAGCAGTCAGACGAAGCTAAACGAGGCATGAATGACATATTAACTAGGGCTTTTGCTGCAGTACAGAAATCAATACGATTCCCTAACGGTGCTGAAACAGAACAGGGAGAGAGAAGTGAAGCTAAACGATGTAAACGGAGCTAGCGAAGGTGCTAGCGTGTTCCCGTAGTTCCACTGGTAGAACGTGGCGCTAGCAACGGCATGTCTCTGAGGGATGAATGTTGACAAAATGTTCTCAAACATTTAAATATCATCAAACTCGTTCTCTACATATTGAACCCTCAGACGGCCACATTATAAACATGACTTAAATGGCATAGCTCAAAATCCATGTTCCAGAACGTACACGTACATACATGACTTCTGTGTCATTATGAACCTTAATTTTGATAAAGGGTTTGTTTACAGCCCAAAAAATTGCATTCTGTCATTACTTAATCATGCCTAAATCACCTAAAAACTCATTCATTTGTTTGTGTAGATATAAGACTCTCTTCCATACAACAAGTGTAGCTTTCATAACTAAAAACAACTCAGGGCCAGCGTTTCACTAGAGCTTGCTTTACAGCCTGTTTTACGCATATTAAGAATTAGCCCTGGCATATTTTTGCTATTTTTTGCTCTCCTTTAATGATTTTCTATTTCCGTTTCTGGGCACTTGTGCTGTTTTTTTAGCCAAATAGTTCCCGTCAGCCAAAACACACAAACTAAATGTTGCATTGGGGTTTTTCATTGGCCAGAGGTTCTCTGGAAAGCTTCGTATATTCTAGAACAGTGTAACATTCCAGGCATAATTTGACAGGCCGTACCGCGGTTTCTCGTACAGCACGAGTACCCCGACTTTAAATGAGGCCGTATTCCAACTTTTTCCGACACCACCACTTCGGATGCAGGGAATGACTTTCACATCAAGGAAGGCTACTTCCTCCATCTTCAAACTGTGTCTTCAGGGATGCTGGAGCTGGAAATAAAGCTCTGACAGTATAAGCATTCTAAAAGCACCCTTTTGATTTTTGAACCCCATTTGAAACCAGTAACTCGCGGTGGGGCTGGAAAGCTCCTTCCAGTACCCGCCTTCCCCACGACTGCTCACATCAAGCCTGGAATTTTACACTGTTGATCCGAGGTGACGACCAAGTAAATATCCAAAAAGTTCCTCATAGCAGAATTAAGGAAAACAAAGGTGTAATTTTACACCTTCTACATCAAAGAAACGCGACACCTAGCTAACAGTTTTTAAGTTTCCTTAGAAGTTACAAAAAGGTTGAGGAGAGTTCAAAATGGAAAACATTTTTAGATGTTGTACTAACATTTAATTCTGTAACATTTATAAAATGTTCCACTTAACTACTTAAGAGTAGCATTTTTGACACACAACATTAAAAAACGCTTTATTAACATGCAATAAAGCATACTGCGAAAACACTGTTTTGGCTAACTTTGAGAGAACTTTTAGGGAACATCAGCCAATGTTCTGAGAACGTTTCCTGATAGCTGGGCAAGCTTTGTATTCACTGGCTGTCTGGGAATTTTTAAAGCATTTCATAATGCCAACACAAGATAAGTTCGTATAAATGATGTAAGTTAAAAGAAATTAGACATAAAGCTAATATTTGCTAAGTTTGATTAAGTTCACAAGTTTGTTGACACTGTCAGGTCAGGTTGTTGTTATCTAGCAGATCTATGATTCTCAGGCTGCCTCCGCCTGGATGTCTCGCATAACTAGCCAGCCTATATGACACCCAGACAGATTGGGTTAGCTCACGTTAGCTAACCTGTCGTTAGCTCAAGTTTAGGATACAGCCTGTCGTAACATCTGACACACGGAGGGGTCAAAACAAAGACTTTCAATCTTAAACGCATTTCTTCAGATTTCACACTTGTGGAACTTGTGATGGTGTAAGAACGACAGAAAAGAAGGTATGTGAACAAGAGAAAAATCTATATCTGTCTGTCTGTCTGTCTATCTCTTCCGCTTAATACTGTGGTTCTTAACAATAACGTACAGAAATCTGTTTAATTCTAAAGGTCAAAGAGAGGCTGGAAAGTGCTCATCTAAAGTATGACATTTTGGTGCAAGAACACAGATTTTAAGTGGACTTCGGGGGATATTGGCACGGAAGTCTACAATATGGCCCCTTTTACGATGTAAACATTTGCAAACAGCTTTTCTCCTCCAAGTGTACCACTGGAAAAATCTCTGTCCAGTGGATTTAAACCACCAGCCGGAGCCAATAACCTTATCTCGGGCATTTAATTTAATATTAGCCCCGGGGTATACGAATTTACTCTGAGCCTATTTGGTTCTCTAGCCATCTGTCTATCTGTCCATCCAAGGTTGGTTTTCCACTACATTTCCACTAAATAACAGCCTTGCCCCTCACTATGGTAGTTTAAATGCTTATACTCCTTGTCAAGGGATGTTTTGGACCCAGAATGCACCAGGGCATTTGTAACGTGCCCAGTCTGGATGTGGCAAATGCATCGTTTGGGGCCACCAGCACTGGGCAGACTCACGTATCGGTAAACAAAGAGCCACACCATCATGCAGATGACAGGAATCCCGCGCGCCCCCTCTGTGCCAACCTAAGTTGTCGACCAAGCCAGAGAACGGAGCGCTGAAGGCTTAGCTGTTCATCAAAGGCGAACTGCTTATCTCTCGCCACAAAGAGTTGAGCTGCGTCATTCCTAAACAGCCACTGACCGACTAATGCTGGTAAAAAACTGATTTCTGATGAAGGATGCAAAAAGACTTTATAAATAGCTACATAGGCACCATTAAAACGTTACTATTTTCTCCCTTCTCAGAAGAACAGCACTTTTTACTTTGGGATTAACCTGTAGCGCCCTCGTCGAGCCCCATCCCCGATGAGTTATTTATAAATCTCGAATCATTCAAATTCATCACACAACATGCAGCTTAATAAAGCTACATCTTCCATCTGGCGGGATTACCTTTGATTTTTGCATGTTTTTCAGCCCAAAAAAATGTGCTATCCCAGAAAATCGCTTCAAGATGTTTGGTGAAAAGAGATGAAAAGATTGAGGAAAACAGAACCGGGCAGATACACACACAGAGATACAAATGACTCATGAGTGTCAGAGAGCTGATAATTTATTTATAATCGGCTTAAGGCCGTGACTGCAGTTGTTGATGTGATGAAGAGTCTCTGGTCGTACGTAAGACACTTGCGAGTGGTTTGCGGGTCAGGCAGGCGACAGACTATTCCGGAACAACAGTCAAGTCACATGACACCTGCATTTTACCTATGACTTTCAACAAAATCAATGGATTTGTAGTGTAAACACATTTTAAATGATTAAAAATAGGACAAATATGGTACGTTAAAGTTAAATTACGGTTAAGAACTAATTTGATTAAATTGTAGGCAACAAAGAAAGTTTTTCTGTCAACCTCATAATCTGCTCAACGAGCAACAGCTCATCAAATACACGCAATGCTTTGACATATGAAAGCCTGACAGCAAAATGGCCACCAAACTTGCTGTGCAAATTGTTAACGTACTGTGGCTCGGGTAAATAAAGAAACCACAAAGACGAAGAAAAAACACGAAAGCCTTTTATCCTTGAAAGACAGAAACAACAAAGGCAAAGGATGACGAGGTTTTGAGAAACTTCAAACCTGTTTTCTTTGTCCAAACACGGTTTCTGTCGACTAGCCTGCGGTTATATACCGCCAGTATCCAGTCATGCTAGGTTTATCCAGTCATGCTGAAAATGGGGGTCAGGACTCTTAATTAATAAACGTTAATCAGCCTTAAATGCTGTAATGCTACACGAAAACATCAAATTTTACAGCTTCTATGCGTGACCTTCAAAACAAGGACCTAATTTTGGTGTGGAGGAGAAGTGAAGACCTCTTCTCAAATAATGAAACTTCATTAGAAACATGACCTGGGCTAACGGTCCTGTAGCCCTGAAAAATGTTAATTATTTGGACTTAAGACAAAATTTCACAGACACGCGCGACGGACAGATTCTACATCGAGTGTACCGTTGTGCCCAGAGTACCTGAAAATGACCTTAAAAAAAGCCCATAGAGATGACCACACTCTTCTCTGTGTGATGAAGACAGTTAACTGAGGTAAGTAACACAGAGAAACCCACTTACACATGATGCTGAGTAGCCATGGATACAAAGTGTGACGTACGCCTGGGGATTTAAATAACAACTAAAGTGCATTTTCTGTACTATTAGTGGTTTTAAACAGAATTTTAATCTGTGTTTTTTTTTATTTAGGCTGACGTGACAAGATTGGCTCAACCAATGGGGTGAGTTTAAGGTGGTTCTAGCTGTTTGTCTGACCAATGGCAGATTGTTTTCAGTAAAAACAATCTTTGTTTTTGCAATACTGTTTCACGGCCGAGTGATACAGAAAATGACGCATGTTTAACATTTCGCTTGCAATTCAAAAGACAATTGTACCTTTAATGCAACTTAAAGCTGTGCATGAATACATGCGGCCCCTGAGAATCAAACCCATGAGTCTGGTGTTGCAAGCACCATGCTCTACCAGTTGAACTACAGGAAAACGGTTGGATCAGAAAGGAAGGGATGGAGAAAGAGCACAGTTCCGTTTAAATTTGGAATTACTGTGACAACAGTCAAAAAACCCCACAAAGGAAAGTTGACTAAAATGACTTGTAAACAATTAAACCTGTCGTAAGCGATCGGAAGGGTTTAACACCTTTACCGGCAAAAAAACCCAAGTGCCCTCCAACGCAATTAAATGAGTCAAGGCGACACATGGTGTTGCGAATGGAATTGGCTTTTTGAATACATTATTGCAATTTGGACCACAAAAGACACGTTGGTCCCCCCCTGCGGACATAAAGGGACGGAAATCATGCATTAAAGACGCCGTGGGACTCCGTTTGACCGCGCGCCGTGACGTTTAGCTGCCGCATTACTGCCGCCACTTCAATAGGTTTAGACAAAAATTACCTAAATGCTTCTTTTGATTTTGTTGGCTGAGAGCATTTCACAGCTTTTTGCACAGCGGTGGGCCGGGGACAGTAAGTCATTTCATTCTTTTATGGCGTATTTGTTCAGCGCATCAAAAGAGAGACGAGCAAATAGCGAATTAGGAACGAGCATCTGAGGGAAAATAAACCAAATGTTTCGTGATTCAGTCGAACAGTTTGTGATGTTGAGATGTTGTTTCACTTTATGCAAACAAAAGACAAAAACATGCATGTTAAAATCAATGCAAAATTGTTATGTTTGCCTTGTCAATATAACGAGCAAGAGAACACCCTTAACGGTTTTTGTATAACTTTATTTAAAAGGATCTACAACACAATTTTGTACATAACGTACAGACAATTTGGTTCTGAGGAGAAAATAAATCATGCACAAAATGAAACAAACTTCTAAAAGAAACGGTCTGATAAAAATCATCTCGGCACTGAACACTAAGATTGTATTTTTATCTGAAAATCATATCCTGTACCAGACCTGGGGGAACAGAAAAAGGTTTTGATATCTCTGTCTAGTTTCAATATCCTTCAAGTTTATTTACAAATAGAAGCTGAATTTTAAATCTACCGTGAATCTAAAAAAACAAAATAAGCTGCAGCAGCTTTTTACAGAGGCTGCCCACAATTAAAAAATCACGATGTCTTCTTCATGGTACAGAAAATTCAAACTGTGTGGCTGACCTGTATTGATTCAGAAATCAAGGAGAACAAAAGCCTATGAACATCAATGAGAACTTTGAACGAAGCCTTCAAGAACAAATACAGGAGCCCGGAAACACGTATGTAAATCAAATCATTTTGCGTAATATGTTTTAGTGTAGGTGTTTTGGTGTCACAAAATTTAAAAGTAAATCAAGCAGACAAAATGTAATTCGTCAAGGGAAACCTACGACAGGTCCTGACAGATAACAGACTGTGTGACTGACGGACAGACAAACTCGGTTGTGTTTATCCATTTTACCGCCAATAATTATTTTTGGTTGATAAACGGTGTTTATCAACAACAAACCAAAACTTAGCAACACAGAAGTGTCAGATTTGCTCCTGTCAGATAAACCCTTAAAACATCTCACCACGTAATTCTCTAACAGAAAGAAGCTACAAAATCGTGCTGTAGCTCTTCCATATCTTTCTTTCTTTTCAAGTTTACCAGAAAAATATTGGCATCAACATAAGCGTACGTAAAATTATCTCTTCAAAACAACGCTGAACTAGTTCTACTGGATCAGAATCATGGAATCAAAACTCTCTTATCTGACTCCTAAACATACACAAATATTTTAAAGGGACGGTAACGCATTAATTCAAACCCTGTCACCATTGACTCTTATCAGAAGTGAATGGTAATCAAGAGCTGTTAAGCTGAAAAAAATGACAATCTGTAGCTACACTTTAACTTCGCTTGAGGAAAAGTTCAAGAGTTAAGATTCAATGTATTCAATGATTCAATCTCTTCAGCAGCTCTCGAATTTCACTCACATTTGCGTTTCATGTCGGTACTGCCAACAATCTGTCACGTAACCAACCGCATCACACCAAATTTGAATATGCGCATATTTTAAATCGCACAAATGAGATTTGTGAGCTACACAGAGGGGAATATTTTCAGTAAAAATGAATCACATTTTTCAGTGAAATATGAACGGTCTGTTTCCCAATAAAGGCTTCAGTAAATTATAAGGACCGCATTCAAAAAGATTTTTGTCATTTCTGGAGCCTAACAGCTTCTGGCTGCCACTAGCTTTCATTGTATTGAACGAATGAATGAACATGCTGCTCATCATCTTATTTTGTGCTCGATGAAAGGAGCAACATTATAAAGGTTCGTAACGACATGAGGGCGAATCAAAGACTTTTCAATTTTGGGTGAAATGTCCCTTTAAATGCTGGCTTAGATGGGTCATTTTAATATAGACTTTGCTGTACTCTTGTTTTAGCTTGGGTCAAAATTAGCGCATGTAGGTCAGCGTAAAAAAATGTGAAGAGAAATTAAATATAAGAACAGACAGCAAACAAAGTTCCCCAAAAAATCGTTCTCTACTGAATAAAAGAGACCTTTCAAAAGTAATGCTAGGTCACAAAAAGAGGAGCAGCAGCGGAGGAGAGCGGCATGCCACCTAATTTGCGACAGGGCCCGATTTTATCTGCTGCGATTTCTTGCATCTCGGCAGTGACGGCGCTCATTAAAATCAGAAGAGGATGAGAGTGCATAAAAGATTGACAAGCAGAACAGATTCTGTGCCTTTCATCTGCCTCAGCGTTTGCCAGCTTCAACTGGAGGAAAATGATGTGAAAAATAAAAAAAACCTCGGAACGCAAACACGGATTCACTCGAGGGCTTCTTAATTAGGTCCTGTGGGAAACATCCTGGCCACAAAATTTGGGTTTTAGGGTATTTACTGCCGGTTGTTAAGACACCACCGGCTGACAGAAATGTATCTGAGCTTGATGAGGGCGATAAAGGAGGGCGGGCGAAGTTTTTTTGGGAGGGAACGCGGGACGAGCTTGTCAGTCCGGGTTCTGGCACGATTATGTCAGCGGTTGAGATGAACGGTTCTAATTAGTGAAACCGTCCGGCTTCATTTATGAGTTTTACGGTACTTAAAGAAAAAGCCAGGGAGACATGAAAGAAAAGGGACTTATGGGTAATAATAAAGACTTTACTGCCCTCTAGTGGTCACGTATAACAGTTCAGAGCAGTAGTGATGGGTGGGAGAGACAGAGAGAGGTTCAAAATGAGTGAGGGAAGGACGAAGAACTTCAGAGAATAGATGGGAGGGGCATCAGCTCAGTTGCCGCCCACTCCAGCGGATGACCACGCCCCCATGCTGCTGCTGAGAGCTGATTTGCCTTTATGCCGTTGACCGCCCCGCCTCCTGCCACTGACAACAGACTTCGGCTAAAAGAAAACACAACAACAACAACTTAGTGCTTGTATTAGTCCAGTATTCTCACAAGACTTGTAATTAAAATACTTTGTTTTCACATAAAAACAATACAATACCGTAGTTATAAAAATGGTTTTCTGCAAAATAGCGCTGCACTTTGCTAATGAAGGCGGTCATTTATTTACTGTAATTAACACCATTTTCTTTAATGCTTTGCAACTAAACGGTCCGTTTTATAGATCAGACGCCTCTTAATTTTCTGTCCATTTAAGTTAATGGCAATTAAAGAAAACTGACTTTAAAAACAAATTTTATTCCTGCGCAGTAAAACGTTCACGAGGATTAATAAACACAAATTCTTGAAACGCTATTAAAAATGAACAAAGAGGAGGCAGGCGGCTGTGACATTAGCAGAAAAATCAATTAACCACTTAAAGTTAAAAAAGTTGACCCGTCGCATTCACATACTACTAACGCAATAAATTAGGCTAATTAAGTGAATAATAACGAATAATGACCATAAACCTTCTTTTCAGCACTTAATCCTCCTCAGTGATTTTTACTACAGCTTATTATATTTTAAGAAGCTTTTAAAAACCCTTCAAAGGGTTAACAGCCCATTTACCTTCACTTCAAACCGGTTTCTGCCTCTTTCATCCTTTACCTTATTCTCTTTTTGTTTCTGCTTTTATAAAGAATCTCCTCCCGTCCCGCTGTCGACCAGTACAAGCCACAGACAGCATGAAGGGAAACAGGACGCTTTGGAGTAGATTTGGGATCAAAAAGGAATTTTTAACGTTCAGGGAGAAGGTAAGGAACGTCCAGAGTGGAATATCATGTGCAGCGGAAAAGGAATAATATTAAAACACAAAAATCTCCAAAAGGAGATAAAGAGAACATTCCCAGATAAGCGAGACATCAGAGGCTGTTTTGAAAGAATTAATCAAGATATTAATCGAGAAACCCTGACAAATATGATAGGAAAACTGTTCCCTCAGGTGGTTAGGTAAATGTGTTGTGTGCTTTGATTTTAATCTCGAGTACATCAAACACGCTTGTGTAAAAATTACCAAGCAAATCCTCGGAGAAATGTCTGCGACTGTGTATTTCTCGTCACGCTTGTAATTTAT
>JAZGTJ010018834.1:0-11219 GCA_036877575.1 Botia almorhae | reverse complement strand
AAAGTGCAACAAAAATAAATTAAATGAATATAAAGGTTAGGTGTATATTAGATTCTTAATCTCAAATTTTCAGTGGGGTGTCTGGGAGACTTTTAGACCCTTTTATATGCATAACAGCACAAATCACTAATTAACACACACATACAAGCATCTTCACACACCTCTGGACATCTGAGAGTGACATTAACAGTCACAGTTCCTGTTTGTTCTTTCTGGAAGAACAGCACAATCAGAATCACATAACATTGTGAGAACCAGAAAATTGCAACAGTGTCGAAATTAGACCAGACAGGGGAAACAAACTTGAACAAACCGTGTAGCTTCTAGCCTTTGTAGCCTATCTGAGTTGGTTTGTCAGCCAGTTTTATTGTGGACTTGGGCGACAGCGAGAGGAGACCAGGGTCAGAGCTGGTCCACTTTGCAGAGCAGGGAGTAAAATTACTAAACTGCTCCCCCTTCTGGTCAAACCCAGATAACTGCAAGGCAGCATCCCTACTAGTGGACACAGATAACTAAAAGAGAGAGTGCTGAATGACATCAAAGAATATGGTAATGTGATATTTAATTATATCAGAGTCATTCTATGAGAATAAAGGAAGTCCGAACATTGAGAGAGATAAAGGCTCATCTTGTTAAATTAATAATGATAAAGTCACGCTTTACCTATCTCACTATAAAAGGCATGCAGGATAATATGTCAAATATAGCACAAAGACAATAAACTATTGATTTAGTGCTCTATAGTCATGAAATTGAAACTGTGAACCTAGTTAATGCATGAATAAATCTTTGAACAAATGGTGACAGAAATATCAGTCATATTTAGACTAAATGGGGCCAGGAATGTGCAGCTAATATTTTTTCTTTGAAATTAATTAGTTTTCATGCAGCATAAACATATCATGACAATCTTGGTGTACACACACACACACAAATGAAGCATTGTTTTTGGAAATGTTTGTGTGTGCGAATAAGTATGCAGTTACTGGCACTTTGCCTGCTTGTAATTACTCTTTCCATCTTTGTGTGTGTGTGTTTCGCTTTGACTAATGATTTGGTTCATTAGATCAGTAAATCTAATGCAATCTCTGCCTCTCTGACTGTGTTGTCAACAAAAAACAGACATTTATTAACTAATGACCAAACACCAACATTTTTATTAAAGATATAAAGTGACATTTTTACACACAGAGATGGCTTAAGTTTCTCAGAGATGGTATATTGATTACTTGTGTTTTTTGTGTGTCAGCTACGGAAAAGCCCTCACACAACCCTAACACAACCGAGGCCCCATGCATGCAGTTACTATGGAAACTGCCATAACACTTCACCCTGCATATCACACATAATTGTGTGGCAAATGAGAGCGGCGGAAAGAGGGAAGGAGAGACGGAGGTCTGGAGTGGGTGTGGGGGTGAACCAGAGAGAAAGGGAAACACCTGGAGGGTGAGAAAATGAAAAAAGAAAAGAGAGAGAGAGGTCTGGGCAGGTGAAGGAAAGAGGAAAATGAGTGAATCATAAGAGAGTGTGTGAGAGAATATAAAAGCAGCAGGGGGCAAAGAGAGAGAGAGTTGGAGAGAGAGAGGACAACGTGTACTACTCATCAGTCCACAGGGGTGCTGATGCTAAGGGCAAGAACTGTGACTGGAGAACAGAGGGATGCATAAAGGTGAGGGGTGGTGCATGAAAGAAGAGAAAGATAGAGGCTTGCAGGTACGCCGCATGACACCTGAACCCTGCTCTCCCTGACTGCGGGCATCTAGTTTAATGGACCTGGAGTATTACTACACCTGATGACCAGCCACAGCAAACATGAACATACACATATACACAAAAAATATACAGGAAGCAATGTTTTGAGGCCTTACGTATACAGAGCATAATAAGCTTATGCATCAGGGCAACATTCGGATCTTCCAACTCATCAGCTGGAATTTGAATTGGATGTTGAATTTAAATACATTGGAATGACAGGGAGCGAATCAACTAAGGTGCAACGAAACAGTCACACAACAGAAGAATTTCATTAGTCCAACACTCACTTCACAATAAATTATTAAAATTGTATAAAGTGTAAAGGTAGAATTTTACGTTTCTTTAAAGTAGATTGTACATTTTAAATCTAATGTTTAAAAAAAACATGTTTACCTTATGTTTAATTTCTGAAAATAAATATAATTACAATTTTCATTTCATGGAATTCAATTCCATTTCATTAGATTACACTACACTACATTTCGCATCCAGTTTTTTACTGAAATTGAACTTTTAGAGGCATTTTCAATTCAGTTCTGAATGACACAGTACTCTGATACATGATACATGTGTGATCTACACGTGCAATCTAGAACATTCCCTGACCTGTCCTTCCACAGCAGTGCATGTGACCCGATACGCATGTCGAGGTGGCCTTGCTGCTGCCAAACTCAGTGTCTCCACGGTAACACCCCCTGCTGGCTGGACCTCCATGTAACTATAGAAACAGATGGGGCCCAGGGCTAAGGACCCCCTCAAATACAACTGTATGAACTGCACTGAGAGAAGAAACTCAGGCTGTGTTCATGATAACGTCCTTGTTAAGGTTGTTGTGTTTTATAAGCATCTGACTGACAAAAGCCCGGCATTGATCTATTGCACTGTTCTGTTAAAGTCCCATGACTGTGTTTGCCCTGCGTCACTGCTCTCCGTGTCCCTGACATGCTACATAGTCATACATCAGTGATCAGGACAGCCCACTTTCACATTAATCTTCTGCTACCGCCTAACAGTTCATTATATTAATAAATAGCCACCACAGGGATGAAAAATGGTCCTTTATACAGACATGACACATGGAACAAATCATACACGCGAACACACGGATCTGTGCAGACACACACACTCTTTAAAGGGCTGTAGTCCACCAATGATGTTGTCTCACTGATGCTGCATCCTTCTTTTTCACTGTGGTGGTAACAACAGTATGACCCTGTGAAATAGCTTTGAAACAGACCCCACAGAACCCATCACCTAGAAACACAGACCCTCACAGAGCAGATAAAGAAATGTATGTACATTTGATGTTCTAACTGGTTACAGTTATGCATGGAATTCATGTGAAGTATGTTGGAAACAAGAACATTTTTTATAAAAAAAAAGGATATATAAATTTTTATAAATTTTCATTTTGAGATTGCATGAAATGATGTAACAGTAACCATATACTGGTGGTTATCATTACTCTTGTGGATTAATTCAAATTTTCTCGATGTTAAAATTCACGTTGCTTCATATGCCAGATAGCTGTGCACGTTAACATTCATAAATCCTCAGCCAAACTTAAACATGCACACACTCCATCAGCTTGATTCTTTACGTGCTAATGTAGTAACCAGATTACACAGAGAGAGTCCATTGATTTTCTCAGGGCTTTAAAGTAGGAGAAATTAACTAATTAATTCTATTTTAATTTGCGGTGCAGTGCGGAGGAAGTCCTAAATAAGACAGGGGACCAAAAGGGGGAGAGAGAGCGAAAGAGAGAGGTTGTGTGTGTGTGTTTGATTTGGAGTAGATCACTAATTTCTCATGTGTAATATGACCTGTGGTTAACAATTAGAGCAGGCAGATCAATGAACATAGTGCCATTACAGAAAAAGATGAATTGGTGGAATTAACTAAATTTACTAAAAAGAATATATTGAAATAAAATCCCAAAATGGATATAACAATAACAAGCATGGGAAATTAACACCTAAGGAATTAAAACCAAAATAGTGCACCACAGCATTCACTTTGAAGCTCCAAATACAAATTTATGTCTGGCTAAAAGATGATTTCCCTTGGAGGCAGTTTGAAAGGTTTCACCTCTTCTTTTGTCCTATTAATCTAACGAATGATCCTTATCCGTGCACACGGAATCGACAGGAAGTTGCAGACAAAATTAATGATCAACATTTCCCACTTACAGACGTCAACCCCCACCATACACTCCATATGATGCATTTCATCTCTTGCCCCCACAGTGGCCACCTGCAGATGCAACACACTGTCTTTTCCTTTATAAACAATAGGTTTCCCAGCACATCCCATGCCTCTCTTTACACTTCACACTGTGTGGGTCCATATTTCCTGTTCGTCTCATCATGCCCCCCTCAGCTGCCCCCCCCCCAGATCTGCAAACAGCTTGTGCCATTTACTCAATAAAATTGAACTGTACTTTTTGTGTAATAGCTCACTGAACACTTCAAACTGAGCAATCGTATTGAATAGAATCCCAGAAGCAAAACATTTTGCATCGTATGTTACAACACATCAAAACTGTGTAATTAAACCCATGGGCCAACAGAAAGAATAACTCCAGCACATAACAAACTTTTCACCAAACCATTCCATGGAGCTGTGGCAATACAGTAAACATTTTTATGAATGTGATATGAATGTGTATTTTAAAGTATATAACCGTCTCTAAATGTATATACCATGTTTAGAAGGTTGCACACTTAGGACAGACTGATCAATGAATTATAACAGATGATTCATGAATTATGAATGTGTGTGTATTACCTCAGAGATGATGCTATGTAGTGAGGCCTGTTTTGAAGTCTATCCTGTCCAATGAGGTGGCAGGAGGGATCAGATGAGAAATCCAATGTCTACAGAAACAGGTGGAAAAAAGAAACTTTTTCCTCAAAAATGAAAATGTTTGCATTGTATTAAACCCTCATATTGTTCCAAATACATATGACTTTCTTTATTTTTATAAAAGACCAAATGTTGACAAAACTCTTTAAAATAAAATATGAAATAAAAGTGAATGGGGATCCGGCTATCCACAATTCCTATTTACCACCATTCACTTTCATTGTATGAATAAAAGTGGCCAGAATATTCTACAATATTTATGGAACGTTATGAAAGTAAATAAACAATGCCATGTTTTTCATTTTTTGCCAACAATTTCTGAACTACTCCTGTCAGGTACAGAGATGCAACGGAGCATTAACTGATAACTGTGAAGCACAACCTGTGACAGGTGAACCACACGGCCCTCGTTGTCATGGATACGGGCAGTCAAATAATACTGCCGCTCTGTCTCTACCTGTTCTTTTCCTCTTTAATACTCAATGCTGAGACAGGCACACAGACAAATACATTTAAATTGACTTCATAACTAAAAACCAGTGGTGTGGTTTTGGGCTCCACTGATGTAACTGGGCTCCACTGCATGTACAGTAGTGCGAGGGAGGTGGGACACTACTTTAGGGGGCAGATTTGAGTCACCATTGACCTTAGGATCATAACAATAAACTTAAATGTCCTACAACAAACAAATAAACTCAATGGTTATTAAGTATGTGCAGATGGTTAGTGTCGAATGACCCAGTTGTCTTCTGGTTAACACAGATGATGTCACAATCCATTCTGCCTCAGTGTTCATCCACAACAAGCCTGTATCCCTCCTCTGACAGAGTGACCTCTACAAACAGACAGGTTAGAAACAGGTTAGAAACCCAGTCTATCTGAAATATGCAACAGTATGCGTCTGTCTTAGGTGTAAAGTCATGTGCTTATGGTGGTTAAGGTGTTATCGCAAGGTTTAAAAGCTATAACTTTGGCATATTGGCAATGTTAGGTTTGTGTGTTAATGTGTGTAGGACACTACAAGTCAAACTAAATGTGCCCTATGAGTATACCTTTCACTGGAATAATACTGTGTTAGAATAACAAACAACAGGCATACATTTTAATACTCCTTTGTCAATAACGGGGTACTGAATCCTGAACTTTAATATGAAGTCTGGCAAAGCATTAGATAGAACTGCTGAAGCAGAATATATTAATATGTCCTATTGAAAACACCATTCATATGTTCTGGATGCTGGTATGCTGATTTCACTACTTGTCTTCTTAACTAGCAAGCTTCATTAACTACATCAGAAAGACTGTGCTATATGACCAACACTTTTTGTTAGTGTTCAGCATGACCATCACTCAATTATCATTTATATAATTATTATAATTAACATAAAGCAGCTAGAAAAACAATGCTGATTCAAGATGGTCTTTTCAGCTGGTTGTATCTAAATAGGTTTAGCTCTCTTTTTTGTATTTGACTCACTTTGTATTTGATAATTGAACCCTGTAGCAGGTATGTGTCGCCCTCTGAGCTCAATTGCAGTCTGTCTTTTACAAAGTCTCACTGGCTGCTTCTAAATGCTAAACACCCATCTACACACACACACACATACACACACACACACACAAGAAACAATACACCTTATTTTCACTGATTTTCTATTTAAATTTCTATTTAAATATTTCTATTTTCTATTTAAAAAAACAAAACATTTTCTATATTTACATGTGTTGAGTATGTCTGTGCAGTATTTCTGCTTGATGTTGTATGTGCATTTATGACTTACGTTAAAAATGCATAAGAGACACTTTTATGTGTGTTGAGCCACTGTGGATTCCATACAGCAGGACACTGTCACACCTCTGACCAGCATTCTCCAGAGACAGGATGTGAGGTGGAGGAGCGTAACCTGCATCGGGGAACCATATAAACCCACATACAACAGAAATCAAGACATCAGTCTCCTCAGTCATTCCTTTAGTTTCAGCCACTATCTTTATTTAGGTTTACTTAACCTTCTCAAACACCTCAGGGATAAACACTTTTTCTGCTGGCCCGGTCAGTTCAGTAGTTCTCATTTTATTTGCCCTGCCAAGAATCAATCAGGAACAGTATGACAGTAGTACAGACTACTCATTGTGGTCAGTGGAAAGGACACCCACATGAAATATGTCTTGGCCACTTTGAAATGTAACCACAGCTCTGCTCCACATTACATTCGTCAGATAACATTTCACTGCTGACATATTTAAATCTGCACAATGAACATCAACAATCTGTTACAGAAATTCAGTTGCATCAACTGGCCCAAAACGTTCTCCAACTGGCCTCTGGCCATCAGACAGTCCTTATTGTTGAGCCCTGCATCTGTTGCTGTCATTACGCATTATTTCTCTTTTTTACTACCTCTTTTTTTTGTAAGACCCTTGTTCACCTCACCGTCTCTGTTGTATCCAATGTCTTTGCCAGCCTCCGATTAAACATCAAGCTGGCCAGACAGATAAAAAGTATTTCCTGTAGATCAGGCCAAGAACAGAACACAGCCATAAGGTTCAAAACTATAAAACAAACTTCCCGTACTTACAATCCAGTGTCCCAATGTCATTTGCCAAATGAGAAGTACCTTCAATATCAAACGCTTGGACAGACAGTTGCAGGGGTGGGTCATCAGTAAAAAGCTGTCTGGTGGTTGTGACAATCTGAAGCCTTTCAATGCGGTCAATGATGACATCAACGCAGAAAGTGACCTGTTACTACAACGGGAATGTGTGATGTCACAGTTTTTAATAGATCAATGAGGGAAAATGCTGTGAGATATAAATGCTGCACTTCCTATGTTAATTCAAGCAGTCACTGAGGCAAAGAGCCCATTAAAATGACTGCCAATTTCATATGCAAAACGGTAATGATGATTCTTGAATTTCATTATAATTGCTTGAGAAATAAAGAACCCAAACCGCTCTAATGGTTCTCTATCTCCTGTAGGAAATAAAATGCATGTCTATCTACCACCTCCCCCTCCGTTACCCATTCACTCCTCATCAGGGTCCTGTGCTTGAACCACACTATGGACAGAAACAGCCCGAGGAGAGTACAGAGCAGACACAATGCACTGCTGACAGCAAGAGGACGTGGGCAGCAGGTCTGGCGGGCTGACTGCAGACAGAGGATACACCCTGACACTCTCAGGCTTAGAGGACACCCTAAAGTCAAACTAACTGCAGGAACAAATGAAGTGGTCCAAATGCCCAAACCCGCTATTGATATTCACTCATACCTATATATTCCTTTCTGCTAATAATAATTCAGCCTTATATTAACTGCATTTTTATTCATTTTATAAATGAAGAGAAACATATGACTGAAATAAAAGTTTGAACGTTTGCGTTCAAAAAGTAACTGTCAGTGATGTTATTTTGACATTTGCACACACATTGTCATATTTACTAATAGTTACTGAGTTTAATTGAAACACTATATCTGTTTTTATGACGGGATCATGTTAATGGCCCCCAGTAACCCTCCCTCTATAAGTATTTGGGTTTTCAAACTTTTTATCACATCACATCATTATTATATATATGATGATACACCTGCATCAATTTGCACCTAAGACGGCTGTGTTAAAATAATCGATTTGAGTAGTAATAGCTATTGGCATATATACGAATATTAGTATTATTAGGCTGCATGTGCAAACAAGAGTTTAACTAAACTACGTCAACTAAAGATTGTTTGGATTCCACTGAACTCTGTATTTTAGTAAAGGCAAAGATCCTGCCGGGTGGCGTAACTGCTTGAATTAATAACCTTTCAGACATGACAGCACGTAATGAGACAGAATAACATGTTGAGCGGAGTATGCTCGACGGCCCCCGTCACTCACCGTTTGTAGCATCATCTCCGTGCTGTCAGCGTAATGTTCACAGGCACACGAGTGATCAGAGGTAACAGCAGCTTGGAAACCTTCAGTCTGGTCGACTGACTTAATGTTATAATTAATGAGCTCATTAGCAAAATCTCCCAAACTGCTCTCTCTCGCTCATCGGCATGTTAAAATGACATCTCTACAATCAACTACAACACACAACTAAAGACTGTTGATGACCGAATAATTATTTTGCGAGCATTCTCGATGCAGACTCGACCAAAAAGCGCTGCTAAATTGCGCTGTTGGTTTTTAATGACACCCGTCGCTGTTGATTTGTGAAACAAGTTTGATCGTCATCACCAGATCACTGGTCGCCCAGAACGGTTGCTGAGCACGTAGCAATTTTCAAAGGCAATAGAAACGAAGAGTACAACATGCCCTTTATAAACTGCACTGAAAGCATCAGCAGAGACCGTGTGGGTGACAGCCTGGAAAATTCAGGTTCTTTTTATGCATGGTCTTGTCAGTTACACAATGACACGCACACATAGACAGTCATGTATAGATATATACTTTATTAATTCTCTCTGGCAAAATAAAATTACAAAATAATTTCAACCTTAGACGGCACCTCCCTTATCTATAATTAATCTTAATAAAATCGTTATTTATACAGCGATCATAATTTCCATGACGAATGAGAAGAATAATTATATAATTATAATAAATATGAGCTATAACTGCGTTAGTAATTATTAATGGTAAAAAACTGAGCGATACAAAGCTAAGTTTCAGTAATAGCATACTGTACAATATTCCAATAGAATTCAGTATTCCGGCCACAGGGTGTCACTATTAGTCAGTTTTCACAATGGTCTCCGTTGAAATGGGGTCAGAAGTAAAATAGTCTCTTATTCCAACACACCATTATAACAGAAGCAATTCCACTCAGAAAATGACTATAATCACTCATTCTACAGTTATTTCCGTGTGAGCAGCTGTTCCACCTTGATGCAGTGGTTTTATGATGTATCAACTGGCTTCAGCGCCTTGCTTCGTAATAATGCTTAGCTCAAATGGCTGTTAGTCTCTTTAGAACCGTATGAAAGTGCGGTCCAGATATCAATGACGATTCGTCAATCATAACATTCTCAGGCTTTGATTATTTATATCATATATCCATCTAAAAACCTCAATCCCTTATTTTGCAACACACACACAAAAGTCTGTTTCAGTCAACTGTCAACAGAGCACTTTGGTAGCAAAGACATATTTAGAGTGTGTGAGTGTGTGTCCATGCATGTTAACATGTATGTGATGTGTCAGTGTTTTCTGAAATGTATACATTCATGTTAACAGTAGTTTGTCCTTGTTGTGGACCAACATGAAATATGGCAGTTTTGTCATAGGGTTTTTTGTGCAAATGACAGCCTCTCCATTATGACATATTCTCTGGTGTAAGCTGTTTAATACTTGTAGTTACAGTGCATTATATGTGTATGTGTGTCTATGGTTATGTCATCACTTCTCTATATTTTGACATCTCTCCACCCTGGAGGCCCTGTCTGCACCAGTGCTCTCAGCAGCTGGAGGTGCTAGTGTTGGGGCTGTCCTCAGCGAGCTGGGCCGTGGTGGTGATGGAGCTGCAGGCTGGGTTGGCTAGTGGCAGGCCGGCAGTGGTTGGCGATAGCACAGCGGGCACAGTGGGGCTCAGGACCTTGGCGTCTCGCTCGCGCAGGAGTTGAACGAGTGCGGCGTGCTGAGTGCTGAGCGTTGCGGACAGGTGAGCGGGCAGGGCGTTAAAGCCGGCCGTCAGCTGCTCCACGCGCTGCTCCAGGCCTAACATCTGCCTCTCCAGGTCCTCACTGCGGTCGTTTAGCTCTGACATCAGTTCATACATAACGCTCTGCATCTATGTAGAGAAAGAACGGAGTGTAGTTAGAGAGAAATACTGTGGTCAGAAAGGACGTATAGTGGGGGTAGTTACAGAGGAGATAGAGAAAGTCAGGAAATAATATAAAAGGCCAGGAGAGGGATCGAACAGAAAGACGAAAGAAAAATCAAAAATGAGATCTTTGTAATACCTCACTTGTTTCGCCTAGACAGTAATGAGATTACTCTAAAGCAACTCTAAAGCAAGATTACAAAAAGCTTTTTCAACACCATGTAATCATGAAACCATACTGTCCAGTTCCAATTCCGACAATTCTGGCCAGTTAGCGCGGTTACATTGTTTTTTCACTGTGGTGCTGTGAGAAACTGTAACGGAGATCTCCAATAGGTCTTCTGTGCTTTGAAAAGGCAACCTCTGAGAAATAACATTTTTCTCTGGGTAAAGGATGTAACAGTAGTTCAGAGACAACTGGAGAGCTGGGAAAAAGAACAGAGGAATGGAAGTTAAAAGGATAGTTTCATACAAAGAAACTGAAAAGTAACCGCGGCTGTTCTTGGTCAGTTTCATTGTATGGAAAAGGGCAAATGTAGACATTCCTCGCCATAACTCCTTTTGTGTTTTATATAAAAAATAATATCAGGTTTGGAACAACATGGGGCTAGGTAAATCAAACCAGAGCTTTCAATATAGATGAAGACATGGAGAGACTTTAAAGCCATAGAGTTTGAAAATTCTAAAAGAGAAAATGACATACAGAATCACTAGATACAGAATGTATCTAAGGCTATGCAGTTGAGTAGGTTCTAATACAAAGCAAATAATAAATCTTATAAAGAAAA
>JAZGTJ010018833.1:0-10989 GCA_036877575.1 Botia almorhae | reverse complement strand
GGCTGTCACATGTCACTTCACCTGTCACGGGGGAGCTGTCAGTCTGACTGACTAACATTGTAAGCAACTATATAGACATTCAGATAATAGCTTTAGAGCCTTGAACACGAGAAAAAAAAACCCGACCATCGGAGGCCCCTAAACTTGCGAGGCCCCTGGGCTTCAGCCCAGGTAAGCCCGTGCATTAAGGCGGCCTTGCCCCCGGGGAATATGGAGGAGTTACTCCGGCGCCTGACTGAGGTAAGCGTCTGCCAGCAGGTACTGGTCGAGCACCTGACCACCCGTCAGAGCCGGACGGAGGAAGGACTCGTGGCCATGCGCGGCCACGCGGACCTCGACGCGCCGCTACCCGACCTGACCCACATCGCGCACCACGGGCCACTTGAGAAAGAGCGCACCGCCGCGCAGGTCGCAGAGCTGGCGGACGCCGAACAACACCGCGAGGCCGGGGGAAGGACACAGCCGTTCCCTCGGAGGGTGGTCCAGGAGCGACGCACGCCGAAGGGCGCCCCACACTCTCCCCGCCCTCCCCTCGTTCCTCCCCCGCTATCCACTGCCACCCCTGGGACCAGGCCGGCGCTTGGGGGGGGGTGTTACGAGGCGCACCGGGGCAGTCAGTGTCGCCCTGGCAAGCAGTCAGCTTCCCCCATGCATCTCTCACCTTTTTTATGTTAATAAATCCACCCTCCGGGGTATTTTCACACCGCCTGTCTTGTTGTGTGATTCTTCACCCGTGACAATATACACAAACACAACTGGACATTCCCCACCCTTCTCTTTTGCACTGTGTTTGCACATCTGGCTGCCAAAACTATACCATGTTTACATTGTTATACACTTATGTTTACATTTGTTACACTGTCTTGTACGCTGTCTGCACATGCTTTTGCAGTTGTGCACTTTATGTATATACTTTGTGTCAATTTTTGTAGCCCTTATGTCCGTGATGTTTAGTGTTTGTCTTATGTAGCACCTTGATCTGGAGAAACGTTGTTTCGTTTCACTATGTACTTGTATATGTTTAAAATGACAATAAATTCCACTTGTAACTTGTAACCAGCATCAACACGTTCGGTCAACCACCCTCACCGAGGAGTTAGTTTGAACGCTACAGGGATTAATCCAGCCGTATAGTTTTTGTTTGTTCCCTGTTATCTGGCAAGGTGCTGGATTGGGCCACTGCAATGTGGAGACTCGAGGGTTTGGTATTCCCCACTTTCAACGAATTCCTTCGTCAATTTTGGCCAGGTCTTTGAACATTCAGCGGAGGGCAAAGAGCCTGGGTAAACAGCTGCTTACACTTACCCAGGGCCGGAACATGGCGACTGAGTATACACTTCATTTTCGCACCCTCGCCACTCAGACTGAGTGGGTTGAAGACACTCTGAAACTGCTTTCCCATAAAGGACTCACCATGGAAATACAGACTAAAGTGGCTTGCCGTGACGAGGGGAGAAGCCTCAGCAATTATATTGAGCTCTTAATACAAATGCACAATTTAATTCGCTCTTGTCGACCCCGTCCCTCTCTTTTACAACCCAGGTGCCTCCGACTCATGAACCCATGCAATTAGGCTATACTCACCTTTCCCACGAAGAACGTGAGCAGAGAGTAATGTTGCATCTCTGTTTGTACTGTGGTAATTCTGATCATCTCAGGGCTTCATGTCCAGTTCATCCTTCAACTCGTGAGTTCAAATACTATTCCCACCTCAAATATTAATAAAGTAAACATAAAAAAAATCAATACAGTAAACGTAGAGATCATTACATCTGTGAGCACAGTAAATACTCTCGCTCTTATTGATTCAGGAGCAGCTGGTAATTTTATGTCTCAGGATTTTGCTCTAGATAATAATATACCACTTCCTAATTGTAATTCCCCTTTAACAGTGGAGGCGATAGACGGAAGACCGTTGGGGTTAGAGGGATCCAACATCTAACATCTAGAAATATTCAACTGCCTATAGGTGCCCTACACTCTGAAACACTTCAATTTCCCTGTTGCAACCAGAATCCAACGCTATAAAGGCTTATATAGAGGAGGAATTAAGTAAGGGTTTATTCGACCATCTAATTCTCCGGCCTTAGCAGGCTTTTCTTTGTTAAAAAGGATGGGGGCTTGCGCCCATGCATCGTTTACAGAGGCTTAAATGATGTAACAGTTAAGTTTCGTTATCCGCTCCCGTTGGTCCCGGTAGCCTTAGAACAATTACGTAAGGCCAAATTCTTTACCAAATTAGATCTATGAAATGCAAACAGTCTAATTCGAATCAAGGAAGGAGACAAGTGGAAAGTCTTATCCAACATCAATTGTATGTCAAAGAACAAAACTGTGAGTTTCATCAGGCCTGTACCTCCTTCCTGGGTTACGTCATTAGTCAGGAGGGGGTAGCCATGGACAAGAAGACGTTAGGGTGGTAACTAAGTGGCCTCAAAGGTAAAATAACTAACTTTTTTAGGCTTCGCAAATTTTTACTGTCATTTTATTAGGGGCTTTAGATCTGTAGCGGAACCGCTCACTTTTAACCGCTCATTTGGCTCACTTTTTTGGTACTCTTTATCTACTGACACCATCACATTTGTACAAACTTTTCCATATGCCAGACATCTAAACAACACAAGCAACTTCCAGATGGTTTGCCTCAGCAATTCACAGGGCAACACCACCATTCTCACTGTTTGACCGCTTCTCCAAAGCCTGTCGTATAATCCCTCTCCCCAAACTACCCACTACGCTCGAAACTGCTGAGGCTTTATGCAATTTTGTTTTTCATTTCTATGGCCTTCCTAAGGATATTGTATCTGACCGTGGACAAAGACAAAACAACTGGAGTAAGTTTATTATGTGGGCAGAAAACGCCCAAAACTCTGGATCTGGTTGTCCACCCGTTGTCAAGTCCCATTGCAAGAAACACAATCCAAGGTATGTAGGTCCCTTCAAAAATATCTGTCAGGTTTCTCCTGCCTCTTTCCATCTTGTGGGCTTTCTCGAGTCAGGAGCTGCTTGCAGGGGGGAGGCTCTGTCACAGAGGAGCCTATATAGTTGGACTTTTCTCTGCTTCATTGCGAATCGATTTGCTTTTGCTGTCATTTTTGAGCGTTTATCCCTGTATTGCTGTGTTGCCTGCCCTAAGTATTGGAATAATGGATCTCGTTTATGATTGTTTGCTGCCTGCCTCAACCCTTGCCTCGATTTTGATACTGTTTTTGCCTTGCCTCCGATATTATTATTTACTTGTTGCCGACCGGGATTATAATAAAAGTGCTGCATATGGATCCCAACGCCTCTTATCCATCATTACAACATCATTAAAGGGAGAGAGCCACATGTAGTGTGTAGGGCCTGGCTTAAGTAAAGAAATACAGCAATTAGTTAACAGCTCAAAGACAGACAGACAGACAGACAGACAGATAGATGACAATTACTTTATTAATTCCCTGTGGAAAAATTTTACCAATCCATTGATAGACCCATAGAAGAGAACCATCTCATGATATTTGTGATGTAAATAAGTAGCGTTACTCAGTAGTTGTGGACTGTTTCTCAAAATATATTGACATAGCTAACCTTCAGGGCTTGCAACCTGCAACCTGAATGACCTAATCTTTAGCAAGCGAGGAAAGCAGATCAAAATGGCCAGGATCAAGTTGTGCGACCACTATGCCTGACAGTGCCTTAGACATTCTTGTGTAGCAAAACAATCAGGAACATATTTACCTGAGTTTAATTTCACTTACAGTACAATCATTTCACCAAAGAGGGTGAAAACAAGGTCTGGATGATTAGTTAAGCAACCCCACAGAGATACAAGGATTTTGTGTGAAAGAATAAAAGGAAAATACTATATAAAGACTTATAAAGAAAAAATAGTTTCAGATGTCATTTCAAGATTCAAAATTACGTTAGTTAAGTAATTTACAGGGAAGCTTATGTTGTTACACGTAACATATACTATATCCCCAATGCTTTAAATGTCAAGTCATGTCATGTCAGGTAATGACTTTTACTTTAATGTGAGTAATGTGTAGCAATATAATGAAGTAATAGTACTTAAATATATATTTAGTATTAGTGTTTTAATGTTTACTTATCTTGTAACCCCGGAGCACGTGTTTCAGACATTGGAAAAATAATCCCGGGCATTTTTAGCCGTCATAAGGACATAAACACTGTGGTGATTTATGCCGGAGTTAATGACATGAAAAATAAACAATCTTTAAAAGTTTTAAAAACGCACTTTTTATCGCTGCTGAATAGTATTAGAACTAGAGGGGTGGTGAGATTTTTAGTCGACTTTTTGCATTGCATAGCTGGCTTAAAACATGCAGAGTGCGTGGTGATTTTGACTTTGAATACGTAGATAACTGGAATAGTTTCTGGGAAAGACCTCGGCTGTATTGCAGAGATGGCCTGCACCCAAGCCGCTATGGCGCCGCTCTTCTAACTGACCAAATCAGAGCGGTCCTGGACAATAAGATGGAACTGGAAAAAAGGAGGTGGTTTGGCAGCTGTCTATTGTAATTCTTTTAATTGTAAACATATGGTACTTGGCACCTTCTCCTCTTTTGAGCACTTAGCGATTGTGGTGAATGCTCAGTCAAAAATGATGATTTTAGTAATTTATAGACCACCTAAATACTCAAATGTTTTCTTAACTAAGTTTTCAGAATTGCTTTCTATATGTATTACTACGTATGATCAGGTTTTAATAACTGGTGATTTTAATTTGCATGTAGACATTTGCATTTCTGATGAGAATGCTATGGATTTTATGCAGCTTCTACATTCTATGAACTTCATACAACACATCACTGGAGCGACACATAACCGAGGACATACATTAGATTTTGTTATCTCAAGAGGACTTAATGTAAATATTAGTCGTCAAATTGATGTATTAGTTTCAGATCATCAGTGCATAATTTTTGAAATTGAGACCTCTATTTCTAGATTAGAGGTAGAACCCAATTTCATAAAAAAACGCTACATTAATGAAGCAACTGCTGAAAGGTTTGCTACTGCTTTGAACGAATTGTCTGTTCCCCCTGAGACATTAACTGTTGATGAAAAGGTGATTTATTTTAATATAATAATATAATATAAGTAATATGAGAACTGCGTTAGATATAGTGGCACCAGAAGTTATCAGAAAAAAATCAGTTAAAAAGAAAGTACCGTGGAAAAATGAGCATGTGCTAGACCTTAAAAGAGTTTGCCGTAGAGCAGAACGTTTGTGGAGGAAAACTAAATTAACGGTTCACCTTAATGCTCTTAAACAGTTGACTGATAGTTATAATAAAACTGTACGCAGTGAAAGACAAAAGTATTTCTCAAGTATGATCAGAAATAACAATAACCCGAGAATTCTTTTTCGCACAATTAATCAGCTTTCACATTCTTACCCCGCATCAAATGGACCTGTTAATGCATCTTTGTCTAAATGTGAAGAATTTGCTACTTTTTTTAATACAAAAATTACTGATATTCGATCCAGTATATCGAAGACATTAGGTCCAATTCAGGATACTGCACTTTTTAGCCCTCAATACACAATGAACTCCTTTAATAAAATAAACAAAGCTCAGTTACATAAAATATTAAGTTGTTTAGGTAATGCCACATGTGTTCTTGATGCTATTCCCACTTCTTTCTTTAAAGAAGTTATTGAAAATATATTTTTAATAGTTCTCGATATTGTAAATCTCTTATTAGCAACAGGCGTTTTTCCTGAAACATTAAAAATAGCAGTTGTTAAACCACAACTTAAGAAGCACAATGTAACAGTGAGTCAGAGACGTTCGGATCCATGTGCAATAATTTAACAAGGGATAAAGATAAACTCACAAACGTTAGCAGGCAATAGTCAGGGGCAGGCAGCATATAATCAAAAACGTAGAACAGGCGGAGGTCGAGGCAGACAGAGATCATTCACAAAACGTTAAACAAACAGAATCCAAAAGGACAGGCAGCAATAATCAGAAATCCAATAAACAGGCAAGGTCAAACACAACAAGGCAATAAATCACAAGGAAAATACGCTCAGAATTGTCACTGTGGCAAACAAGACTTTGCAAAGAGTTCATGAATCAGTCCAGCTTAAATACACAGAGTAATGGTTAACAGGTGGTACTTCCGGGTTAAGAGGGAGAGAGTGTTCATGGGAAATGTAGTTCTGACCGGGATGATTAGTATTCAGGAGACGGCTCTCGTTGCACACGTGCTGGAGAGGAGGCTGGAGCCTCCACCGTAACAGAGCCCCCCCCTGCGAGCGGCTCCTGACGCGATGAACCTGACGACGCCGGGGTCTACCACGTGGTCGAGGGGCCGGTCTGTTAGGATGATTCCTGTGAAACTCCACAATTAGAGTTGGGTCTAGGATATCTCCTGCGTTGACCCATGATTGCTCCTCTGGTCCGTACCCCTGCGTTGACCCATGATTGCTCCTCTGGTCCGTACCCCTCCCAATCGACCAGGTATTGCAAGGTTCCACCCCGACGTCTCGAATCRAGCAACGTATTGACTCGATACGCCTCCTCGCCGTCAATCATCAGGGGGAAGACCCCGTCACTGGGCGCTTCCTCAGCCTCTCTCTCCGGAGCAGCGGCAGGTTTCAGCAGAGACATGTGAAAGGTGGGAGAGATTCTGTAGTTAGAGGGGAGTTGCAAACGAAAAGATACAGGGGTAATTTGACGTAAAATCTTGAAAGGACCAACATACCTGGGACTTAACTTGCGGCTTGGGAGATTCAATCGAAGATCTCTTGTCGAGAGCCACACCCACTGACCCGGCGCATATCTGAGACCTGCTCTACGATGAGCATTAGCGTGTACCTCTTGTCTGCGAACAGCCCGTTGCAAGTGGGTATGAGCGCTGTCCCAAGTTTCCTCACTCCGTCGTAACCAATCATTTACTGCAGGTAAGTCCGTAGGTTCCCCAGACCAGGCAAAAAGAGGCGGTTGGTAACCCAAAATACATTTAAACGGGGTAGTACCAGTAGCTTGCTTTACCAAGGAGTTTTGGGCATATTCTGCCCAGAATAGATACTTGGACCAGTCACTCTGATTGTTCTGGCAGTAAGTTCTCAAAAAACTTGATATCTCTTGGTTAAGTCTCTCGGTTTGTCCATTTGACTGCGGATGATAGCCAGAAGTGAGACTTACATTGACTCCTAGAGCCTTAAAAAAGGCTGACCATAGTCTGGAAGTAAACTGAGGACCCCGATCAGAAACTATGTCCTCGGGTAGACCATAAGACCTGAATACTTCTTGACATAGGATTTCCGCAGTCTCCAGGGCAGTGGGCAACTTAGATAATGGTACTAGTTTACAGGCTTTGGAGAAACGATCTACGACAGTGAGTATGACAGTTTTTCCTTGGGACAATGGGAGATCAGTAATGAAATCCAAGGCAATATGTGACCAAAGTCTCTGAGAAATAGGTAGGGGTTGTAGCAGTCCAGCAGGGCATAGTTTGGAGGATTTTGAACTCTGACAAGCGGTACACTGATTAATGAACTGCGCCACATCTGAAACTAAGGAAGACCACCAGTATCGGTTTCTTAAGAGGTCTACAGTGTCATGTACTCCTGGATGACCTGAACTAGGATGGCTATGCATGAGAGAGATTACCCTTGAGTGCAATGGTTCAGGCACAAACGTCTTGTCTGCTGGACATTCAGTTGGTGGTGGATGTTGTTGATTATAATTATTGAGTTCAGTGGAAATATCCCAATTGATGGGAGTGAGTAGCAGATTCTGGGGAATAATGGGTTCTGGAGATGATTCTTTTGGGATCTGTTCGTCCTGACGGGACAAAGCATCGGCCTTCCCATTTTTGGAGCCTGGACGGTAAGTCACCGTGAACTGGAACCGGGTGAAAAATAATGCCCAGCGAGCCTGACGGGGATTAAGACGTTTAGCCTGAAGTAGATACTCTAGATTCTTATGATCAGTTAATACTTGAAACGGAATCTTGGCCCCCTCCACCCAATGTCTCCACTTCTCTAAAGCCAACTTAATAGCAAGTAACTCTCTATTTCCTACATCATAATTTCGCTCAGCCTGAGACAACTTTCTGGAGAAAAAGGCACATGGGTACATTTTTGGTGGCATTCCCTGACGTTGTGACAAAATAGCTCCTACACCAGTATTTGAAGCGTCTACTTCAACAATAAACTGCAGTTCAGGATCGGGATGTCTAA
Source organism: Botia almorhae (assembly GCA_036877575.1). Lineage (NCBI taxonomy): Eukaryota > Metazoa > Chordata > Actinopteri > Cypriniformes > Botiidae > Botia > Botia almorhae. Next base: position 2,786 of record JAZGTJ010018833.1, on the reverse strand, counting down.
GTATGGGAGCAGAGGTAAATCTAAGTTTTAGTTCTTTAAATGCAGACTCAGCTTGTGGAGACCATGCTAACTTATGCTTTCTCTGTTTTGTCAAAGCAGTAAGAGGAGCTGCAACAGAACTGAAACCCCTGATAAATCTCCTGTAAAAATTAGCAAACCCAGGAAACCTCTGCAACTCTTTAACAGTGCGAGGTTGAGGCCAATTGATGACTGATTCCACCTTTTTCTCATCCATGGCTACCCCTTCATCACTGATAATGTAGCCTAAAAATGATGTGCTTGTTTGATGGAACTCACATTTCTCAAGCTTCACAAATAAACTATTTTCCAGTAATCGTTCCAGAACTGACCTGACTTGTTTGATATGTTCCTCCATAGTGTTACAATAAATTAGGATATCATCAATGTAAACTATGACCCATTTTTCTAGCATATCCCGAAATATATCATTAACAAAGGCTTGAAAAACTGAAGGAGCGTTAGCAAGACCAAAAGGCATTACCAGATACTCATAATGACCCGATGAAGTTGAAAAAGCAGTTTTCCACTCATCGCCCTGACGAATTCGAATCAAATTGTAAGCACTACGGAGATCTAATTTTGTGAAGAACTTGGCCTGTTTTAATTGTTCTAAGGCTGAGGGGACCAAAGGTAAAGGGTATCGAAACTTAACTGTGATGTCATTTAATGCTCTATAATCAATGCAAGGCCTTAAACTACCATCTTTCTTTTTAACAAAAAAGAACCCGGCTGAAGCAGGAGAACTAGAGGATCTAATAAATCCCTTCTTTAACTCATCTTGTATGTATTCTTTCATGGCTTCTGATTCTGGCTGAGAGAGGGGAAAAATTCGTCCCTTAGGAGGTTCTGATCCAGGGATAAGATCTATAGCGCAGTCCACCTTTCTGTGTGGTGGAAGTTGTGTAGCGCGCTGCTTGCTGAATACTTCCGCTAAATCTCTATACGGCTCAGGAATAAGTGATGAATTTTCACTGCAGGATTTCACTTCGACTTGACTTGGTAAGTTCTTTAAACAGCTGCCTTTACAATTACTGCCCCATTTTTGTAATTCACACTCCTTCCAAGAAATTAGAGGTTCATGAAGTTGTAGCCAAGGCATTCCCAGAATGATGGTGTGATGCAATGATGGTACCAGATAGAATTGAATTTGTTCTTGATGAATAGCTCCTACAGTGAGTTGTACGGTACAGTCTGTTGAATATTGCCCTTATCGCCAAGGATATGTCCGTCTAATGCTTCCACTGTTAAGGCAGAATTGAGATCAGATAAGGGGATTTTATGACAAAAAGCAAATTGTTCAGAAATGAAATTTCCTGCTGCACCTGAATCAACAAGAGCCATGGTCTCAAAAGTTTGCCCTGCTGTGGTAATTGTTACTGGCAGTTTCATTGAGTTAGATTCAGGAAAAGGAACATTTGTTGCACTCACCAAACGACGATTAGATCGTGGTCTTTTGGGACAAGATGCCCGCTGATGCCCAGACTGACCGCAATATAAACACAAATGACGACGTAATCTCTCCTTTGCGGAGAGATGAGAGGATTTGATCTGCATAGGTTCTTTGAGAATAGAATGCTTAACTGGTTGGCATTGGGGAGTTGGTTTGCGAGTGCCCATTAGGTTGTCGAGATGAATAGTTAAATCGATCAATTGATTCAAATTTCTTCCTTCATCGCGACACGCCAACTCGGATTGCAAATCATAGTTCAAACCTTGTCGAAACAGTTTCTTTAATGTATCCTCGACCCAGTTAGTTTGTGCTGCCAATGTACGAAAATTGAGTGCATACTCAGCTGCTGTTAGATTCCCCTGTTTAATCCTCAAAAGCTCATCTCCGGCATCTTTACCTCCAGCTGGATGATCAAAAACTTCTCTGAAACGGGTCAGAAACAGATCAAAAGTTGGAAATGCAGACGCATTATCATGCCATACAGCGGTTGCCCATTCCAGCGCCTTGCCCGACAGTAAAGAGCAAACAAAAGCTATTTTGCTTGAATCGGTTGGATATAGAGCAGGCTGTTGGGTGACAAACAATGAGCATTGTAACAAAAATCCCTTGCTCAACATAGGATTGCCATTCAATTTATCCGGAAAAGCTAATCTTGGACTCACCGGATAATTAGCGGTACTCACAATTGATGCTGTAGCTGTAGCCACTTGAACTGGTTCAACTGGATTGATTTTGGCTCCATGAAAAGCCCTTACCAGTTCCTCAGTCATCGTAGTTAAATGCGTGAGTTGCTCCTCATGACGTGTGAGTCTCGCTGATTGATAAGCGATCTCCGAAGACATTTGAGCCAGAGTTGCTGGATCCTGTGTAGGCGAAGTCTTCTGTAACAGTAAGTCAGAGACGTTCGGATCCATGTGCAATAATTTAATAAGGGATAAAGATTGTGGCAATGGCCCTGGCAGCGCAAACATAAAAAGTCACCAACACCGCTAGAGGCATTGGTATCTTTCATGCAGTGGAGCCATTGGAGCGGGGCATGGTCCGAACAGAGGGTGAAAGCCCGGCCCAGCAGGTAATATCTAAGGGTGAGGACCGCCCACTTGATAGCCAAACACTCCTTCTCGATAGTGCTGTACTTAGTTTCTCGCATGGAGAGCTTTCGGCTAATGTACAGCACCGGGCGCTCCTCGCCCCCCACCAACTGGGACAGGACCGCTCCCAACCCCCTGTCCGACGCATCCGTCTGCAAGATAAAAGGAAGAGAGAAGTCAGGAGAGTGTAACAATGGCCCGCCACACAGTGCAGCTTTAACTAG
>JAZGTJ010018832.1:0-11221 GCA_036877575.1 Botia almorhae | reverse complement strand
GTGGTATTAATTGATACACATGTAAAATCAGTTACATGCTAGTGATTTATATATAGACTTGTGATATATTGACTTACATATGTGATTTATAGTCTTGAAATCGGTCCATGATATTTAGTAATTGGTTTATGTACGCATGCGGATTGGTGTTTTTGGACACTGCGCTGCATCATGCTGTTTTTAAGCACGTTGTTAACATTAACATTAAGTTAATGTGTTTTGAAGGTGTGTCAAGTTAAAAACACTTAACACATCTCGAGACGCCTGCATGCTGTTTCTTTCTGTTGCACTCTGTCTAGCTGTGAATGAGTCTCTTCCAACTCAGTGTGCTGCCTGCGCTCTGTGTGGCTATGATTACTTACACTAAATAAACATGCAAACCAACAGCCCTAAACTTGAGATTTTTATACTTGATGCATTGGCAGAAGAAAGGTAATAACACAAATCAGAACCCCTTCAAACTATAAAAGAACTCCAAACGTTCATCCCACAAATGGCCAAAAATAACTCCATAATGAGCCACAGAGCATCTACGTTAATGACTGAAAGGTTTAAGTGAGAAAATCAATGACGGTAATGATCAGTCACTAATGAGGAAAGAAACACTCGCCATATGTCAATGAGGGTCACAGACAGCGAACCAATAACAGCCTGCAGTTTATTCATGATTGATGCCCATGTATTAATTAAATTACAAAATGTGTTAGTTCCTTTAAAAAAGACTTCATATAAAACTGCAGACCAACACTAACTAAATATCTAAAGTACTTTTGTTGAGCTTCACAAATTAATTTAAACAATTATTTAAAGCTACAATTTGTAACTTTTTGGTTAAAAATAAACAAAGACACTGTTGAGCAAGTACATAACAGGTCTCCTTATCATACTCTGATTCCCAATGGTAAGTTTATTATGTTATAGTAAAAAATATTTCTTATTTAGTTTAACAAGAATGAAAGCATTGCAGAATTTGTTGCCAAGCAGATTTTATTTTTTGATGATGATTCTGTTTCCATTATAAAGTACTAACAAATGTGTATGTGCTGTCTCGTGATGAGTGGGTGTATGTGTAGTCTAGACATTTTAGAGAAGTTAATGAGTTGGGTAAAGATCCGATAAAGTTATATTAACTGAAAAAAAACATTGAGGGATTCTTATTGGCTCAGCAGGCATAAGATGTTTTTTTAAACCAACCGCAAGGATGGTTTGAACCAGACTGGCAAACTAATAAAGGGGAACCGTACCCCAAAATAAGGAACCTCCAGCAGAGTGTACGTGACTGAGGGGGTATATAGTGAGACTACATGTGAAAATAGGCGTGCATTCATCATTGGCTTTGTGTGATCACACATGAATGTATCAAGTGTTGTATGCTGTCTGAGTACAACTCTTCAATAAATTTTTAATTTGATTAAACTACTCCTTCGACTAAACATCTCTCATTCCAAATCCACGACAATGTTTATATAACATAACATATATCTGATTCCCAATGTTAAGTTTACATAATAATGATTTATAATTTAAGCTGCCAAATCACATTTTGGAACAAATGTAAGTTTGACTTTAATATATGTAAATAAAAGTGTGTAACCTGTAATTTTATGTTTCAAACAGAGATGGTTATAAATTAGGCAAAAATGACAGATTGCAGCTTTAAACCCATGTTTCCTCATTTTTTGTGCTTGTGCAATCTTGGCACAAGATGCATGGCTGCTTAACAATAAGGTTTAAATGTAAACATTGTAATCTTGTTTTGGAGCATTTAACCCATACCACTGTTAAATAAAGAGCATGATACATGAGGTCATTGCCGAAGGCTTGGGCCCCTTGGATCAATGCTCCCTATTTAGGGTGCTTCTACACATATGGGGCCAATGACCATTCGGTCATTCACAGATACTGTGACTTTGGTGGCCAAAAGAGAGTTTGTTTCCCTTTAGATTGGTGGAAATCACATTTGCTGTTATCGGTTACACTAAACTAAATCAAGTTAAGGCTTATATTAGGGAACAACCCAACCCCCTGATACCCATGATTAAATTAAGACAAGATCCTTATGAATCATGAAGACTTACAATCTGGGGGGGATCAAATCTAGCAGTCTGTAGCCTGTCAATGGACTAGAGGATATTAAAACATGGAAATTAAATCAATGTTCATTCATTTTAGTTTGGGATTGTGAAATGGCTCTGAGTGGGTGTCTTTATCTATTTACGAAAGCCCGATGGGAGGATAAACTCATCGAGATGGAGTCTTTACCTCTGAGCTGTCATTACCATAATGAAGTCTTGGCGCTTCAAAACGCTGGTGTGCGCCAGCGATCCTCACACCCCCTTAGAGACGGTATAATTACCGCTTATAATGAGAACTGCTCCAGAATTATTGTTATAGTCCCTGAAATGTCAACACAGGTGCAGGACCCCTCACTTAAAGTCTGAGGTACGAGTGTGTAATTATGGAAGATCACTGTTCTCAAAGGTCATAAATAACTGTGTTTGGGTGTTTTCTTTGTACCGAGTTTTGCAGTAATGAGGTTTTGAGGTCGTTTCTAGAGGCAGGAGCTGAAATAGTGCTGATGAGCCACAAAGTAAAGCTTTATATCCTTTAATGGCTGATGGCCTGACAAGTGGGCATGACCCCAGTAACAGGACAGTGTTACCTCACTGTTTCTCTGCCTATTTCTTGATTTCTCTTCTAAGGATCATTTTCTTGTGTTGCTCATTGGTTTTTTGTTCTGGCTATTTCTCTGAAAAAGTGTTAACACTAGATGAGCTTTATCCAACACACAGTAATTCCACTGTACCCCATAAAATGCTTGTATCAGTAAACAAGTGTCAACATGAGCAGAACCCTCAGTGATCCTGCAGGCTTCTATCAGTGTGTGTTTAATGACTTCTTACACAAGAGCAACTGCAAGCTGAATACAACACAATGGCTATTCCAAAACAAAAGGCTCGCCAATTTAAAGCTATTACACCAGCAGTGTTGTCTATTAAATAGTAGCAAGGCTAACATTTCTTCATAATAATCACAATACACACGGTTTACAGAGAATTCAGAACAGCTAAGAGGTGTTTTTAAGCTGTAATTCACATCTTAAGGGGCTTAGTGCTTTAATAAAACTGGTTTTTCATGTACCTGGCAAAATTCCGTTACATAAACACACAGCAAACAAAAATGTAACAAAAATAATAAAACGTATTCTTAAAATATCATATTCTCAATAGGGTTTTGAATAACATTCTATAGAATACATTCAGAAATAAGACTTGTAAGCCTGCGGAGAGAGAGCTGCAGGTGAGATGGAAGAACATGACTGCAGGATAAACGCACACACTGAAATCCTGTCACTGTATTCCAGAAACGGATGATTCCTGACTGGTCATGTGAGATTACACTGGATTTTAGCGGTGGTAATTACTCTGTCACTTCCTCCACAGAAGCTCTGCAGATTACTTCTGACCTGAGTTTCATTAACTGGGGTTTTACGATTCATTTAGTCTCATGTCAATAGATTTGTTGCTATGCATTTGTTGCTATAAAAAACTATAAAGACACTGTAAAACCCATGGCATTGCAAGAGATTTTGAATAACAACAATTATGTGGCACAAATATTAAACAAAATGTCTATTTTAAAGAAGCTACATTTCTTCAGAGATTCACATTCCCTCACAGATAACACGATACATGCATCTCTGCACCTCCCCCCCCTTCTCTCATTTATATCAGTTATAGCACAGACACCCATAAGACCGGGAACACGGTAGAATCATCAACACACCATCAACCTGAATGAGCTCTGTATAGACAAACATGACACATCGCCGTGACAACATGTCACCACAGCACATTCAGTTCAGTCAGAATGATGGACACACATGAGCTCCTCTCAGACTCTGAACATTCCGCATATACTGAACTCACAAGGGTCTCATTTACTAATAATTAACTAGTAGTAATTAACTAACTACTGATATGTCTACAGAAAAGGGTTTTTAGATAAAAAAAAATTGTAGAAGATTATTCTAAAGGTAAATGTGCTCAAATTTGTGCTTGTTTTAATGTTGAGGTGTCTGAATTTATTATTTGTGTGTGTATGTTTGGTTTGTGGTGGTGTAAAATGTTATTCTAAGTATAGATAATGTTAGTGGGAACTATTATAAAATCTTGATTGTGTGTGTGTGTGTCTGTGTGTGTGCACAGGTTGAGCACAAATGTTTGTGTAATAATAGAATGTTTATGGTGCTTAGAAAATTTGTCAGCATAAGACACAATGCATGTCATGTACAATCGCTAGTATGTGACAGGTAAAAACACACTGCCTAACGATATTCTTATGAACAAACCGATAAAGTTATGTTAAAAATGACAGCATAGCATTAGCATACATACCATATGATCTACAAGCTGCTCCACTCTACCATGAGGATATGGAATGTTTCTTTTTTTTAATAGATTATAGCATTCCTTGTGTGTATGTGTGTGTATGTGTGTGTGTGTGTGTGTGTGTTTTCAACAATGTCAACAGGCCAAGAACAGAGTTGGGAAAGTCGCCCACTGGTTTTCTCATGACCCTGCAGTGAGTATGCTCCTCTAGGGACACATCACAAAGAGAGAGAGGGACTCTTCTCAGTTTCATATAAGGGACATCCTGACGTCACATTCGAACACTGCCCAACATGACACAAAAGCGATGGGGTCTTTGATACAGTGTCCCCAAATTATATTCAGACACTTCCAAAAATCAGACAGCTACAGTTACAAATGTATAATTTTGAACATTGGTTACCTTATATCACTGTAAGCCACTATATTTTTATCAACAAAGAAACTTCTGTTTAATAAACTGAATTTTCAGGTGGACTCTAGAGCCGCAATCTTATCTATTGGAGTCGTTGCTATGCCTTTTGTATACACATCTAAATATAAAAACAGGAAGAACAAGACCTTTGGCCAGAAATGCTGCCAAAGCAACATAGGATTACAATAATTTATGATGTTCTTCTGAACTGCATTCACCCCAGCCGCCTGGCTTAACACAGCCACCTGGTTTAACACAGCCACCTGGCTTAACACAGCCACCTGCTATGGTGTTCTCTCCCCCACATCTGTGGCTTAGTAAATCCTCAACTGCAGAACTCTAGAAACAACTGTACACTTCACAACTAGTTTATTTATTTACAATAGTTAAATGATTGGTAAGCAGCAGGTTAATATAAGAAAAGTATGTTTCAGGTTCGACAGAGTGGTTTTTATGGTTCTCCCACTTTATCTTCTACTGTATATTCAGATCTTGATTGACAGAGACAGGAAACAAACTTAAAAGATTAATAGTTCACCTAAAAATAAACTCATTATTTACTCACCCTTATGTTTCAAAACCATATGACTTACTTTCATGTGGGTTTATGTGGAGCACAAAAGGAGATGTTAGGAACTGACAGTCTCGGTCCCCATTCATTAGAGAAAAAGAGCAACGTCAACATTATTCAAACGTTCTTCTTGTGTTCCATGTAGGAAAGCCATACAGGGTGTGACTTTCGAAATTACAGAAGAGTAAACGAAAACAATTCCTATTTTATAGTGAAATGTCGCTTTAAAGCAGCAAAAGCCAAAGGTAGGTAAGATAAGATAAGATAAGTCCCCTGAAGTCTCTCTGATTGAACTGCAGTCATGTAAAATAACAAAAACAAATACATGCGGATTAATCTGTGTACTCCTAAACAAATGACTACATAAAGGGTCAGATTTACATTCATAAGCCATACACTCATTTTATAAAGATTTCATAAAAGTGATTCTAAAGTATACATTCGAAAACAAGCACAAACGTAAATTAAAAACTTAATTTCTTTGCTTAACAACACTATAAAAACTCTGACACTGTGTGGTTAATGTGTGACAATTGTAACTTTGTATAAAGCAACAATACACCACCTTTAACCGCTAATGTCTTAACATTGATCCACCAGTTGTGTTTATTTTTCCCCTTCAGTATCTAATAATAGAACCATGGCAATAGCCTGCTGTTAACCCATTTTACAGTATTTTCACAGATTTCCCTCTTACCCAGGATGCACCTGTGTGTGTGTGTGCGCGCGCGTGCGCGCGCGAGTAAACAGATCACCAACATCCTGTTACTTATGACTGCTACAAAACTACTCAGTCTATGTCACTCATATACAAACAATATCAATTGTTTGTCCTTCACACTAAGAATAATTAAAGGAAAATATATTGCCTAGAAAAGCTGCTTATTAAATGGTCCCATAAGCATATTTGACCACACCCAGGTTGAAACTAGTCTGCCTGATAAGCGCATGTAGGTGTTTGGATAACAGTGTTTTATAAGGGCTTGTATTTGTACCTGTAGACAAGGTGTCATTTCACTAATGTGGGACATTAAGTAATATTATATATATGTGTGTGGGTTGTGATAATTTTGTAACCTAGTTTTCTTAGATGAATAGAAACAGAAATATGATATAGCATTATTTATGTATTGCTTTGCCACATCCCTAGCAGGTGGCCTGAATAAAATAAGACCCATCCCAGGAAAAAAACTCACTCTCATGATCAAAATATTTTCTAATAAAAATTAACAGTAATGTTTCTTTAACCTTGGGGACCAAAAAAACCATAGTAACGAACCATATTCTAACTATTAGGCTACATTTAAATCGAATTATTTTAATAACCCCAACGCGTTCCGCACACAAGCATTTGCAAAGTGGAGTAACTGTAGCATACCTGAGATCCAGCACAGAAATGTGAACGCTGACAGGCAGGTGTGAAGTTTGGCTGAAGTTGGCTTCTCCATAGCTCAGCATGTGAAGTGTCCGCTCTGCGCTACCTCGTTTGTATTACAACTGCGAGTAAAGTAGACGAGCCTTATCAACAAATAAATCAAAGCACAGTTTTTCAAGTCCCTGTTTAAACAAATCCCTCCTGAAAACGAGCGGTTCAGCGTGGAAAGAGCGGCGCTATATACGACCCCAAAATAATCATCTTTAACTCTTCTGAATGCGGTAATAACGGACCGAACAAGTGTCCGTCTGTTCTGTTTCGAATATCCCAATAGTTTTCCCGATACTGGAGTTTCTTTGCGCACTACTGCTGCATACACAGACGGCTGGAGGAAAGTGCGCTCTACAGTAGTGCACTGTGTGCGTAATGAATGATCTGGCGTGCTGTTGCACCTGCACTACTGCGGAACGCCCCCTGTGCCCGCTGGCCACGTCATCACTGCTGCTACAGGTGATTTCTGCACGAGACCAAACGGGATATTTAACGTGATACGCTAAATAAAACTTAATGCAGGTAACTATGATAAATGTATTAACAATTTCATTCATTGACTGTTTGTAGTCATTAATATTGGTAACACTTTAATAACGTATAAACAATGTTAAACGAACAATAACGAGTCATATCAGTATTACATAATGACAAATATACATGCAGATAAGGTATTCAAAAATAACCATTTCACTTATGGATAGTTATGCGCTGTTCATTTTTTGTAGTCATTACGCTTTTTAAATAATTATTAACAATGTTAAATGCGTAATCTAACAACGAGTCATTTATAGACATTGTACAGTATAATGCTCAACAGAACAGTTACTGTACAAACTTGTAGTTAATAATCATACTTTTGATCGCGGTCACGGGTCATACCTCACAGTGTATGTTGCCTGAGTTGATTTTCTGAATTCAGATGAACTCTTTGTATGACGTTAATAAAGACAAATAACAACACTGTCAGTCAGGTTTTGTATTTTTCAGCAAAATAAGACAGCGCTAAGGTTTTGTAGTTCCTTTGTAGTGTGTTTTAAAATAATGCAGCAGGACAGGGAATGGGGCTTGTCACAGCAGTACAGCGGTCTCAGCCCTCGGAGGTGAATACCTCCTCACTCCTGTTTCTTTGGGATGGCACGTTGCCATAGAAACAGGGCTGAGGTGGATGCAGTCAGACTGCTAGATTATTAGGGGCGGATGAGCTCAGTTGTGTGATTAGACCCTGGGCAACTTAGATGCGATCATGTGGTTTTGAAGTCAAAACTAATACCTTAATGCATCCAGTGCAGCAAAGTGTGCCAAAAAATTATTCATAAGAGAACAAGACAGCCAGAAATGATTAAAATGGCTACATAAACATGACAACACATTGAAAAACCTTTAACTAAATAAGTATTTTTGGGGGTCATTCTAAAAAAGTTGTTCTACTGTAGCCGAATGATTCAGATCTGTAGAAGGAGCATCAGACCAAAGATCAGTGCACAGATACACAGAGCACATTTAAACGCACGCTTTGTCTCACGGCCAATCATATCACAGCTACAAGACAAGCAAACAAGCTGCTTTAAAACAGGAAGAGCGATGATGTGAACATGAGCTGTGTAAGAAGAGAGGGCCCATCATTTATGACCACATACAGCTCATCCATAAACAACTTGGAGATAAGCATCAAAACCATGAGAATTGAGTAACTGTCCCATGACTTAAAGAGACAGTTCACACTAAATATTTTCAGCCTTGTGGTTTCAGACCAATGATGGTGGTTATTTTATGGAATCCCAAAGCCGGCATTTAACAGAATGTCAAAGATTCAACACAATAAAAGTCACAATGGTGACTAGAAGTGTCAAGCTACAAAAATGCCATATAAACCCTATTAAATAGGAAACAAAAAATAATATTTGGACATTTTGCTGTAAATTACCAATTTGTATTCCACAGACAAAAGTAAGGTTTTGAAATACATAAGGGTGACCAACATTATATTTTGTCAAGCCACTGAATAAATTAAAATATGCTTTTCCCAAAAGCATGTTATGTACAGTAATCAAAGTGTCATACATTGAACAAGATCAAATAAAATTATGTCCACCACAACGATCAATCACTAAATCAAATGTGCACAAATGTTTGAGGTTAGTGGAACAACCTCCTCTGGGAGGTTAAAAGTGTGGAAAGTATTTCCAGTTGAAGAGAGACACTCGTCTCATATGACAGGCTAAGCAGGGAAATTAGGCTTTGTGTTTGAATTATTGATCGTCTCAGCACATACTTGACCAATACCAGCACACCTCACACCGACTCACTTTCCAACACCCTTAGAATACTAGGTTTACTACACAAGTAGTGTAACACACAGAAAGCACACACTCTGCTAAATAAAACACCACAATGTCATGCTCAAAATAGTTTAGGTTTTTGATTTGACCAGGATAATGTAACGCATATAGGTCAATTTAAACGCATGACATGTTTGGTGGGTTAAAAATAAAATTTAAAAGCTACATTTAGTATTCTCCATTACTTATAGGGTCATGCAATGCATAATTTACTATTAGAATTTGTTAATTCTACACATTGGACACTGTTTAAGGGTATGCTTCAGCTTGTCACAAATCTTTACTGCCATCTGCTGGTCACATAACTTCCTACACCCTCAAGTGCCGTACATGATTTATGCTTCAAATCAAGATTGGAAAAAATTGAATGTTTATCAATGTAATAACAATAATAATGACGATTTAAATTTCCCATAAAAACATTTTAAATAGATTAATATATTGTAATAGATTGTATATCTGTGAACAGAGTGTAAGAAACATGAATACAAGTCATTTGCAAATGGAAAATATAGGAATGGTACCTTATGTCATTAATTTATTTTTTTGTCCTTCCAAACATGTAAACTGGAAACAATCATACATAAAGACACTGTGTGAACTCACAAATAAAAACAAATATCAATAAACGGTTTATGAAAACATTCTTTGAATGTTGAAAATGCTGGAATGCTTGACAATATCAATATATACTCTTAAATATATATATATATATATATATATATACTTTTATATAGACAGATTTTATACTTAGATTTGTTGAGGATTGTTTTTTCAAGCACAGCTCCGGCTTTGGATCTGTTGCATTGGCTGGAGAATAAAATCAAGGCAGTTTGGAAATAAACAGACAATTTCTGTTATCACCTGCATTATCCACCAAAAGCTTTCGCTCCCTGATAAAGACAATTGCCCCTGCAAATAGAACAGGCTGTCCCCAACCGACCACATAAATACTAGGAGTTCAACATTTCTTCAGCTCTCAAGACGTCTCGAGTCGGACTCAATTATCCTGGCTTTAAAAGAGCTTATTTGCAAACGTAAACATTACAGTTCTTCCTTGTTAAACTTTAAGGAATAACCAATTGCAGTCTCTAAACATTCCACTAAAGATCCGGCAGAGAGAAAGTCCAGCTCCACCTCAATAAACTTAATGTAAATAGGTAATCCAGAGTGGGAACCTTCTCTGGCCTGGCTGGTGAAGTTCTCCTGTAGGAACCTGGTTATAGCTGAAGGTTCTCCTCGACTGTAGTGCCTGCCCGAATTCTGAAAGTGCTGAAATAGACATTGCTGTAGCGTCCTCACCTCTGCAATGCCGAGGTAACAGTAAGTCACTCTGGCTGAGGTTCTCCCAACTTTCTCACCATCACAATGTTCCACCTCCTTCTCATCCTCTGAGGAGGAGGACTTGTCTGCTGTGTTAGCTGAATTGGACACACCCTTCTCCTCGTAGCCTATTGCATACAGGCCATATGTTTTTGGAATGCCCCCTGGCAGGAGATACTGGGAACCGTTACTCGAACCCAAAGCCCTGGCAATGGGGATCCAATCAATTTCCATATGCAGTTCTAAACAGCGAGCTTCACTGATAGTTATGTCCAGAAATTTATAATACACATTTTTCCAGTTCATCTTCTGAACTTTGGTCATAATGACCCTGCCCTCTGCTTTCTCGGGATTGAAGTATTCCCGTAGACGTTTTCCCAGTGGCACCTGGGAGCTGATCTCTGCATAGTGATAGCGGATCTCCTCTCTCCACCTCGTGTTGTAGCCTACTCCAAAGATGGCCAGCTTATTAGACAGGTGGAGGCGGGAGAAGTCAGTCCATGTCTGGAAGTGCTCCCATTTGACCTCTACCGACTCCAAGATACGCATCACGTTCTGCATGACTTCCTGACGTCTGTACAAAGCACAGTGAAGAATGTAGGCAGAGAACACAAATGGGTGAATTTAAATTCTTAAAATAAATACACTACAAACAATAAGTACAAAACAATAAGTACACTTGGTTAAAACTCACTGGGCATGTTCAGATGGCTCCAGTCTTATCTGAAGAACTCTGTTTTTTGGAAGCTGGTT
>JAZGTJ010018831.1:0-11221 GCA_036877575.1 Botia almorhae | reverse complement strand
AACTTTTTTAAAGACGCGGGCAGACAGGGACAGCCCGGAGAGGAGGACCTTGTATTGGTACGCCCGGTTCTCAAACACAAACCGATGGGGCAGCCTGTGTCGAGGCAGAATCAAGACGTAAAAAGTATGAATGCATGAGAGAATGCATTTTTCCGTGAGTATCTTGAAGGGTAGCTTGTGCAGGGACCAATTCAAGACACGCAGGTCCAAGATTTGCCACAGCCCACCTCCTTTTTTTGGGCACGATAAAGTACAGGCTGCAAAACCCAGACTTCATCTCGGCTGGAGGGACAGGCTCTATTGCGTCCTTTGCCAAGAGGACCACAATCTCTACTTGCAGGACCAAAGCATCGCTGTCCACTACTGAAGTAGAGAGGATGCCTCTGAACCTGGGCGGGCGCCTGACAAACTGAATCACATAGCCGAGTCTGATCACCCTCAGGAGCCACCTGCCTTGGTGAAGAATGAGCTCGAGAGTGAGGAAGCAATGCGTCTCTCACTGTCGGGCAGCATCCAGTTGAGCCTGGAATAGGATAAACTGCTCTTTCATTAAGAACAGTGGTAACGTTAGACAATGGCCTGACGGCGGAACACCAAGATTGTCTTCCCCCTCCTCCGGGGGAAGGAGTGGTGCGTACCATCTCCTGCTGCACAACTCCAGGTTGTGGCTCTCAGGGTAGCTCAGCCATCCTATTGGAGGGCTTATCAGGGACCTGAGGAGCAAGCTTTACCTTCCTGCGGCTGGTAACATGGGGGGGTGGCGCTCTTGACAACAAGACTGGGGGCCAGGCCATGGCGTGGAGGTGGAGGTGGAATCAGGCCAGGGGAGGATGTACCCGCCTACATATGCTTCTGGACTGCCAAGAACTACTGGGCAAAGCCCTTGACAGTGTCGCCAAAGAGACCACCTTGGAAGATGGGGGCATCAAGGAAGTGAACTTTGTCTGTGCCCCACATCTCCACAAGATGTAGCCAGAGATGGTGCTCCTGGACCACCAAGGTGGACATCGACTGGTCGTGGGCTCACACCATGACTGTCGTCAGCCGGAGGGGGAGATCAGTCATCATGCGCAGCTCCTGCATCAACCCTGGCTCAAAACTACCCTCATGCCGCTGCTCGAGTGCCTTGGCCTGATGAACCTGCAGGACGGCCACGGCAGCAGGGTGGAGACCACCTGTCCAACCACACTGAAAGCTTGGCAGCAAGCTGCCAGGGGCTTACAGGCTTGGATGGGAGACACGGGTGACTCCTCCAGGTGGCAGCACTTTGTGGGCACTGGCACAACCACAATTGCACACTCCATCAAGGGTAGTGAGAGTGGAGTTCCAAGCTCCTCATGCACTTCCGGTAGAAAAGGCACCAGGTCAGGACAGGGGTTCCTGTGCAGCCCCAGGAATCAATCCTCCAGCCACGAGCAATTTGGACTGGGTGGGGGGGAAGCCCACCTCCACTAGGTATGACTCGGCCACAAATCCTATGCGTTATGCTCATTGGCACGTTTTTTTTTTTATTTAAAGGTGATAGGGCTCTCAAGTGAGACCCCATACATCAGTTTGTTGAAATAACGTTCAACTTGACTAACTGAAAGGGAACAATGTATAGTATAATGCAATGTCAGTCGCTTAGGATAAAAGCATCTGCCAAATGCATAAATGTAGTTTGTGATGTTCCGGTTAGAATCCGGGTGATGGTTCCCGCTGGTGGTGCGGTGGCAAAGAGGCATCAACACGGGACAGAATATCAGGACTAGCAGTTTCACTTATAACAGCCAGCTGTCTCAACTGTGTAGCTATGTCTTGCCTGTATGCTACCGTAATTCAGGGCCAACTGCTTGCTATAATCAAACAATTTAAAAAAGTGAAAAATACAGTCACTTTGATGTTAATGTCTTTGGAACGACAGTAAGCTAGAATTTGCTCTAAGATCATAGAGGCTGAGCTAAAACAATGTGAGAGGTGTTTGGAGGCTTATTAAAACATTCACATGCATATTGAATGCCCCATGTCGTGGCTGCCAGACAGCGATTTGTGTTTGTGTGGCATGGGAAATATCGCGAGCACATGCTTCCATTGGCTCAGATGGCAATGTGTAATTGGCAATTGTGTGGTGAAGCTAATCTTGGACAGATATTTGCAAACATGTCTGTTGGGCTTTTGTAATGTCTCTGGTGTAATGCTAGGAGTAACTTTGTGAGAGCAGAGCTCAGATATTCTAAAACCCACAATGGCTATAAGAAATGGGACTCAAGCACATAGTGCCAAATTCCTTAAACTGTTAGCATGTGGCAAAACTTTGCTTCTAAATCACATACTACTTGCAGTTGTGTTTATTAGGCTATTATATTAATTTTTATTCATTTCTACCCAAATGAGGCTCATTATAAAATGTGACAGATTCACAAATGTCAATGCTGTTGTCTGATGCAATTAACATTGTGGATCATTTAAGGAGGTCAGGCATAAAAAAAATCACAATTTCCATCAATTTTGACATGTGAGAGGTCATTGTACTACAGAAAGCATCCTGTAAATTTCAGAACTCAAAACTTCCTTCTTAATCCAAAACTAGCTTTTATTGAAACCAAGCTGTTAAACCGTTTATGTCAGATTTCAGGTGAGTTCGTGTTTTAATGTCTCATTATTATCTCATTATGTATATGTAAAAAGTTGTAAAATGTGTATGTAAAATGTTTTGTGTCACTTGTTTGTTAAAGGAATAGTTCACTGTTTTCTAAAAATCACCTACCCTGCCTTTATGCATTTGTGTGCATTGGGTATATTTCATTTATTATATTTTTTATTTAAAATTTTACAGTATAACCACAATAAGAGCCACAGAAAAAACAACAACAAGAGACAACTAACAAAACACAAAAACAAAAAATAAATAAATAAAAATAAAACTAAGAATGAATAAAGAAAAATAATAAATCAATTACATATTCAGCATCAAGTATCACAAATAAGTATACACAAATATGAAAACATATACATCGTCAAGTCCAATCTGTTAACAAATTGAAATTGAAATCAACTGACACAAGGATGGTCTGTGTGATAACAATGGATATTTTACGCATTTGGCAGAAGCTTTTATCCAAAGCGGCTTACAGTTCATTCAAGTTATACATTTTATCAGTACATGTGCTCCCTGAGAATCGAACCTACGACCTTTGCGTTGCTAGCGCAATGATCTACCAACTGAGCTACAGGAACACTATATTTAATAAAAGGGTTTATAATAGGTCAAAAAAATATTCCAGGTCTCTAAGAAAATGTGGGTTTAGTTTTTTAAACTGTATGTTAAATATTTCATGTGCAGTGTCTCATTTGTGATATTTTTAAATAATTCAAATGTTGGAGGGTGTTCATTTTTCCAGTTTAATAGAATACTTTTCTTAGATATGTATTAGATACGAGATCAAACCTAGCCTTTTCGTAAACAAAGGGTCTAATATCTCATTTAAGTCCAACCCGAAAAGATATATTAAAGGGGTCTTGTGGTACTTCTTTCTCAGAGCCTTCACAGAGAACTCATATACAGTATCCCAAAAGTTTTTCACAGTTCCAAAAGATGTGCATAATGGTGCCCTAATGTGTCTTGCATCTGTTTCATAAAGGAGATAAACCAGGATATATCTTGCTAAGGTGAACTGGGGTCAAATATATTCTTTGCATAAATTTGTAGTTTTGTTCAATTATTTTGTTACTAGAAAATGAGAAAAAGACACATTTGTATACCACATCCCACTGATCATCATCAAAGTTACAACCAAATTATTTTTGCCATATGTTTTTTTAATGAAGTTAGATCAGTCAACTTGATCTCTTAAAACGGTTTAAATCTCAGATATTTTACCCTTCAAAATTAATCTCAGATATTTTACCCTTCAAAATTAATGTGTTCTCTAAAATGTTTTCTAGTTTTGATAATTCCAGTTAGATACAGTGCCTTGCAAAAATATTCATACCCCTTGAACTTTTTTCACATTTTGTCACCTTACAACCACAAACCTAAATGTACTTTCCTGAGATTTTATGTGATAGACCAACACAAAGTAGCACATAATTGTGAAGTGGAATGAAAATGATAAATAATGATCAATAAATAAAAATCTGAAAAGTGTGCATTTGTATTCAGCCCCCTGTACTCTGATCCCCCTAAATAAAATCCAGTGCAATCAATTGCCTTCAGAAGTTATCTAAATAGTTAATAGAGTTCACCTGTGTGTAATTTAGTCTCAGTATAAATACACCTGTTCTGTGAAGGCCTCATTGGTTTGTTAGAGAACACTAGTGAACAAATAGCATCATGAACACCAAGGAACTCACCAGACAGGTCTGTCAGTTTACAACAAGTAAACTGTATGCCACAACTGCAAACCTACCAAGACATGGCCATCCACCTAAACTGACAGACCGAGCAAGGAGAACACTGGTCAGAGAAGCAGCCAAGAGGCCCATGGTCACTCTGGAGGAGCTGCAGAAATCCATAGCTCAGGTGGGAGAATCTGTCCACAGGACAACTATAACTATAACTATGTCTTCATTGTTTCAGGGAGATTTCCATTCTCAAAGAAATCATTTACCATTGGCATAAAGAGAGGCTCGATTTAAGGCCAAAACACCTTATAGAATCCAGAAGGGAATCCATCTAACCCAGGTGTTTTCCCTGACCCAAGGACCTGATAGCTTCTTCTACTGAAGTGGGTAGTGCATCCAAATGTTCCCTTTCCTTCTCACCGGCGAGGCACAGCGGCCATACTTTTCCCTGCCGCCCAGCGCCGCCGAAGACTACAGCGAGGTGAGGCGGGAGATCCTCGCCCGTCTGGGCCTCTCTGCCATTTGTGCGCCGCAACAGTTTCATGAATGGGAATACCACGCCCGGGTGCCAGCACGTGCCCAAGCCGCCGACCTGACCCGCATTGCGCAGCACTGGCTGCTCGAGGGGGACCCCACCGCCGCGCAGGTCGCAGAACGGGTGGTGATCAATCGCCTCATCCGGGCCCTACCACGTCATGGTCGACGGGTGGCCCCTGCGGGCCCTACTGGACTCGGGCAGCGCGGTCACCCTAATACAGACTTTGCTCTACCCACCATAACCGACCACCGGGAACTTCCTCCCCATCACCTGCGTCCACGGGGACACGCAACAGCTCCCTGCCCGCCAGGTGACCATCGCCACCGCCCACAGCGCCTGGGAGGTCGAGGCAGGCCTGCGTGGTAGAGTTGTTCTTAGGAACAACTCTACCACGCTAACCTCCTCAAGCGGTGGAACGGGACCCGCGACCAGCTCGCCGCCCTCAGCCTCACCGAGCCCATGGTTGTGGACGTCGACCCCCAGCTGTCGAACCATCTCGCAGCCCGTGGTCAAGCCCCATCGTGATGGTCCCCAAGCCGGATGGCACCCTCCGGTTCTGCAATGACTTTCGCCGCCTGAACGAGGTATCAGAGTTCGACGGTTACCCCATGCCTCGGGTCGACGAGCTCCTCGACCGGCTGGGGAGGGCCCGGTATATCACCACCCTGGACCTGACCAAGGGGTACTGGCAAGTGCCCCTGACCCCGTCGGCAAAGGCCAAAACTACCTTCTCCTCCGCCAGCGGCCATTGGCAGTACCGGACCCTCCCCTTCGGGCTTCACGGGGCCCCCGTGACGTTCCAGAGGATGATGGACATCCTCCTGCGGCCCCACCAGAGCTACGCGGCCGCTTATCTGGACGACGTGGTGGTCCACTCCGAGGCGTGGGAGGAACATCTTGACCGTCTGAGGAGGGTGCTCTCAGAGCTCCGGCGGGCCGGGCTAACCGCTAACCCCCGAAAATGTCATCTGGCGCTATCTGAGGTGAAGTACCTAGGCTACCATGTCGGCCGGGAAATCATTCGTCCCCAGGACGCGAAGGTGGACGCCATCCACAATGCCCCACAGCTTAGAACAAAGACCCAGGTACACGCCTTCCTGGGGTTGGCCGGATACTACCGGTGCTTCATTCCTGACTTCTCCTCCCCAGCCGCCCCCCTGACAGACCTGACCAGGAAGGGGCAGCCCGAGAGGGTGGTCTGGAGCCCCACGCTGGAGGAGGCCTTCGGCCGGATAAAGGCCGCCCTCACCTCCTCTCCCGTTCTTCGCGCCCCGGACTTCAGCTGCCCCTTCTTGCTACAAACGGATGCCTCCGACACAGGGCTAAGGGCGGTCCTGTCCCAGGTCCAGGACGGTGAGGAGCACCCCATCACCCACATGAGTAGGAAGCTGTCCCCAGCCGAAACCAAGTATGCGGCCGTCGAGAGGGAAGCCCTGGCCATCAAGTGGGCGGTCCTGGAGTTGCGGTACTACCTCTTGGGCCACAAGGTCACTCTGGTGACCGACCACGCCCCCCTACAGTGGATGTCCCGGGCCAAGGACACGAACGCCAGAGTGACTCACTGGTTCCTCGCGCTCCAGGACTTCCATTTTGAGGTACGACACCGAGCCGGGGGGGCCAACGCCAACGCCGACGACCTATCCCGGTTTTGGACAGCTTATGCGGGTCTGTCAGGGGTCCGCCCCCACCCACCCCTCGTCTCTCCCTTGTTCTCCCCTGCCATCCCGAGGACCAGGCCGACGCTTAGGGGGGAGAATGTGACGAGTCTCTCCAGGCTGATCAGCATCGCCCTGGCATCCGAGGCGCCGCACCTGCACCAGCTCGTCACCGGCGGACCGGCCACAGCTGGACCGCATCACCACGCAGCAATATAACGTCGCCAGCTCCGGCCCTTGTGAGAACTGGAGTAAGTTACGAGGGCCAAAAGCTTATGACTGTTTTTTCTGTTCCTAACCGCAGAGAGCAGCAAATGACCGATCCGCCGCCTGAACGAGCACATACGGACGCCCACTCTCACCGCACGAAGGAACACAAGACACGGGACTGCACACAGGGCACGGAGGTTTGCACGGGGCACGGAGGTGCACCAGCCCCACCAGCCGCACCGGCTGCCACGCACCCGCACCACACGTTTGTTCGCCTATTAAATCCACCCTCCGGGGTCTTTATTCACAGCCTGCTTTGTTGCGTGATTCTTCACCCGTGACAATATATATATAAATACAGGGGTTGGACTATGAAACTGAAACACTGGCCAATTTAGTGTTGGAGGTTTCATGGCTAAATTTGACCAGCCTGGTGGCAAATCTTCATTGATTGCACATTTCACCAGTAAGAGCAGAGTGTGAATGTTTAATTAGCAGAGTAATAGCACAGTTTTGCTTAAAATATTGCAATGCACGCAACATTATGGGTGACATATCAGAATTCAAAAGAGGACAAATTGTTGGTGTACGTCCCGCTGGTGCATCTGTGACTAAGACAGCATATCTTTGTGATGTATCAAGAGCCACGGTATCCAGGGTAATGTCAGCATACCGCCACGAAGGATGAACCACATCCAACAGGAGTAACTGTGGACGCAAGAGGAAGCTGTCTGAAAGGGATGTCCTGGTGCTAACCCGGATTGTATCCAAAAAACATAAAACCACAGCTGCCCAACTCACTGCAGAATTAAATGTGCACCTCAGCATTCCTGTTTCCACCACAACTGTCCGTCGGGAGCTCCACAGGGTCAATGTACATGGCCGGGCTTCTATAGCCAAACCTTTGGTCACTCGTGCCAATGCCAAACGTCGGTTTTAGTGGTGCCTGCAGCGAAAATCTTGGGCTGTGGACAATGTGAAACATGTATTGTTCTCTGATGAGTCCACCTTCACTGTCTTTCCCTCATCCGGGAGAGTTACGGTGTGGAGAAGCCCCAAAGAGACGTACCACCCAGACTGTTGCATACCCAGAGTGAAGCATGGGGGTGCATCAGTGATGGTTTGGGCTGCAATATCATGGCATTCCCTAGGCCCAATACTTGTGCTAGATGGGCACGTCACTGCCAAGGACTACTGAACCATTCTGGACCATCCAATGGTTCAAACATTGTATCCTGAAGGCGGTGCCGTGTATCAGGATGATAATGCACCAATACACACAGTAAGACCAACCCCTGTGTATATATATAGTATTGGTTTACCAAATATATTTCCTCAAAAGTAAAAATTATAAATTGCATGTCTTTCAAAACAGAAAATAGATTTGTAATTTTCAGTCTTTGTCAGTCTTGGCAAGGTATTTATACCCCGACTTGCTTATTAAGTTCCATGGCCTGTTTAATCCAATCCATAGCTTATACTCACATATACATTTTAGCCAATGCTACGATAGAACTCTTCTTTCGGAGATGAGAGCAGGTGGATCTTTTTGTCATGTAGAATCTGCAGTTTGCAGGGTTAAAATGA
This sequence comes from Botia almorhae, assembly GCA_036877575.1. Classification (NCBI taxonomy): domain Eukaryota; kingdom Metazoa; phylum Chordata; class Actinopteri; order Cypriniformes; family Botiidae; genus Botia; species Botia almorhae. Next base: position 2,908 of record JAZGTJ010018831.1, on the reverse strand, counting down.
GAAAAATACAGCTTCCATTGTGAGTGATTTCTCTGTATCTTGCTAAATGAAACACCAGTTCCTTTTCCTGAAATTTAAGAAGCAATGAGAACGGGCCTGTGTTGGTTGGTTTTAGCTGAAGCTACTGTCCTGTGGACCCGTTCCAAAGAGAACAGTGTGTCAGGTGTCATATCCATCCACCGAGGCAGCTTCTCTTTGATAAAGTCCATTAGCGGTTGTGAGCCTTCTGCACCCTCGCGAAGACCGAGCATTCTGAGATTCTTTCTCCTACTTCGGTTTTCTAAATCTTCCACCTTTGCTTCCAGAAGATTCAGGCCCTTAGATGCTGAAGTGATGAAAGTGTCGGCTGTATGCACACGGCTTTCCGTCGCCACAATCCGTTCTTCCGCGTCATCCATTCTTTGTTCGTTTGACGTTACCGCATTTTTTATTTTAGTCAGATTGTTCTCTAATGTCTTAAGAGATGATGATACTTCAGTTAACCATGTTTTAATACCATCTAGTTTAGTTCCCAGTTTAGTTCGCAGCATTTTTAATTCAGCTAGCACAGCTGATGTATCCGCAATGACAGCCAGCTTGGGATTTGCCTGAGATTTTGGTTTTTCTGTGCCTGTTCTGTGACTGTTTTGTTGCAAGATGTTTGGGCATACTCAGATTTTCAGTTTTAATCAGAGTTAGTTAGAATACCAGTGTATTTTAACTGTTTTGCATACCCGTGACCCTCCTGCATTGGGTATATGTTCTAATAATTATGACAGAACAAATGGAAGCTATGATTAACACAAATTTTGTGGGTGTAATCTGATTTGCATAACTCCTTTAGTGAATTAGTGCAATTCATGAAAATAATGGTCACAATTTAAATTTATTTTTTCATTTTTCTAGATTAATTCATTTCACACACAATATCATATATGTTCAGTGAAGTCCATGAGGTACAGATATTCAAAATTAAATGAGCATTAATCTCAAATCTTAGCCAGCAGTAAACGGCTTGTACCACCCTTAGAAATTGTAGCTGTCCACCAAAGTCATATCACTCTGGGCTGTCCCACTGCTATCAACACTGGTTGTCTCAAAGGGACCAAGAATATAAAACACTATCTGAGCCACAGTGCACAGCACCATTGCACATTAGATTAATAGAGACCATGGGAGACGACATTGATACTTCAATTCAGGGTAATAGCTCTGTAATGAACCATTTTCTATATCCCTACTGTCATCTACCACAAGAAAAGGTCTGTAAATGTACATGATTCCGGGCACCTTATCAGCACTAGTTAATGTATCCGTGGCCTTTTGACCCAAAATGTATCCAAAAAGCAAGCATGTTTAAGATATGTGACACCTAATTACATTTAGACGAGATTGTCAATTAACCTTAGCCTCTGGTGAACCTACAGGCTGAACACAAGACTCAGTTCACTGATAAAAATCACACAATTATTTGGATCTTGACCGTGAAAGAAATTGCATTTCTACAGTGTTTCATTGTATAGTTTTTTTCTGTGCCATATGGCTTTTTCTGCATTCAGCAACAAATTGTATTGTGTACCAACTTTTGAAATTATATCAAAAGTTTTTAGTCAAGCATACAGTATCCCAGTATTCCCATATTAAATTATTGGGAGTCTTTCTTCCGCATCTATATTAAAGTATTTTCTGAATACTTTAATAAGCTTGGCACGAAGATTATAGATATTTCAAGACAGTTAAGCGCTATTACTATGATTTTAATTTTGGCTAGAAATATTTTTATTATTATCATTATTATACTGTGAGGGTAAATGTTCTTTTTGGGGCAAACTATTCCTTTAAGAAAATTAAAGTTGGCACAGGTAGATTTTTGCCCATTACCCCAAACTTTGTGTTACACATAAAATGTATAATATTTTGCGTTGCCTGTTTCTGCATCTATCTGTATTTATTAATTTGCTCCAAAGACATGACACCTACAGACTTTTATGAATCACCAAAAACAAGTTTCAGCAAAAACTTCAATACTGTACATAATGTACATAATATCTACATATCGAAAAATCTATCAAAATACCCCTGAATGTAATCGCATCACAGATATTTACTTATATTATATATTGTATCGCTAGATATGAGACAATCAATATCCATATCCAAATAATGGGCACAATGTTTGGAGATAACAGTGACTGTATTTCCTCAGCTAAAGTGCTTTTGTTACGGTTAGCATTGCAGAACTAGGACGAAGGAGCAGGACACAGGAATAAATAGCAAAAGGTATTTAATTGTAGAAAGAAACAAACAAACAAACACTAACCGTTTAAATAAAAGTAATGGGTGACAACAGGTACACAGTAGCGAAGATAATCTGAATAATCCAGTGGCATACAGAGAACAAAAACTCAAAGGCATACACAATAATCCACACACAAACAATCACCAACAAACTAAACATCTAAATGGGGAACTTAAATAGTGTGATTAATCAGGGTGACAACAGGTGACAATCATTACTAAACAGTAAGTGCATGAAAACAGGAAAAACTAGAAACAAACATAAGACTTTAAAATAAGAGTCCGTGCACGTAACATAATGCCCCCCTCCCAGAAGGCATGACCTCATGCCGTAGAGGCACCACCGAGGACCAGGGTGGTACTGGGAGGAGCCAGGACGGAACTTGGCGGAGCCTTGAGGAGCCAGGACGTAGCCTTGAGGGAGTAGGATGGTGCCCAGAATGTAACCAGGAGGGTAACCCACGGTGGAGATGACGGAGGGAGGAGCCATGGTGGAGGAGAGGCCAATGACTCCATGGGGATGACCGATGGCGGCGGAGACGGGGGCAGTAGAACCCGAGGCGGAGGCTGACTGTCGACGAGCCAGGGTGATGACGAAGATCCCGAGGGCCAAGGTGGAGCGGCAGGCTTC
>JAZGTJ010018830.1:0-11222 GCA_036877575.1 Botia almorhae | reverse complement strand
TGTCTGAACGTTTCCCTAACATTTCCATTATGTAACAAAAACGTTAAAAATGTTATTTTCAAAATGTCCAATTTCTATTTCTATTAATCTAGGGTTCTATTAATTTTACTGATTGGTTATAGGAACATTATACAGACTGTTTTTTAATTCTGTACTGGTTTTTAAATATTCCACTAAAACTCAAGAACAACGTTTTTGGTATAGGATATATAACGTTAAAAATACAGTCTGCTAATGTTACCACGAGAACCTCTGAAAACATGTTACCCAACGTTCCGAGAACGTTACCCATTAACTGGAACCGAGCGCTTGGTACTGCAGTTCTAGGTCAAACACCTGCAACTCATAACTGGCTTTTCTTTTCGAACGTAAAAAAATAGATCACACGCGATCAATAAAATAAGCCGTGCCTCATGATTATGGGTAAATCAGTCATTCTGCGTCGCAATAAAAAACGACCTACACAATTTACATAGACGTAAACAAAGATTAAAACATGTGCTGATAAATCACTTTTCCTTATCGACATTAAAGAACATGACATGACCAGTGTGACATGTGACGTCTGTAGGTTCAGCTCATTCTGGTGTAGACAAAGCAGAAGGTGCCACACAAGGACAACTTCTGTTCTTCTATCGGATAGTTTTAAATGTCCTCCATCAAATATAACAGCCCTATCAACAAAACCTGAAGACCAGATAAAACGCAGAGAACAGAGAATTCCTTTTTCATTTCTGTCTGTCTAGAAACTACCTAGCAACACCCTAGCAACCATTTCTTCACAAAACATAACCCTATCAACAAAGCCCAGATGAAGCAAAAACAAGAGAACATTTTTATGGCTTATTTCTGTCTATCTAACCATTCATCAACTTCCTAGCAACGCCCTAGCGACCATTTAGAACATCTGCATAACAATTCCCCAGATCTGTCTGTCTGTAAGGCCTGTATATGGATCAACCTAAAACTTTACACAAGAGGTCACTGATGTAGCGCTGTGGATATATCTTGGAAACCACTGCAGAAATTCCCTTGACAGGCTTCAGATCACCAAACGGCCTGATGCACTGAGCAGTTTTCCAGAGCATGAACTTGCATGATAAATAAGCATGACATTATTGAAAAGAGACACAGCAAAGGTACGGCACCTGTGTAGGAGGTCTTGGTGATGGGAGGTGGGTTACACATTGGGGATCTCCTGGTGGAGCAAACAGGAAACAAAAGATGAGACTGTCAGTCATGTCTTAGCATCTTATTCTCTAAGTCACTTCCTGCAAACTATCCATTTAATTTTAAAGTCACTGTTATAATAAAAGTGTTTGTATGTGAACTAAAGCAACTTACTTGTTATTGGATCTCTCCTGTTGCAAATTTGTTAAAGCAGCAAAGTTATTCCGCACAGTCCTTAAACTCGCCAGAACCTGAGGGAACACACAATTGAATGTTTTCAAACCATCTCAGTCGGAAATTTAACCATGACATACTGTATTTAATATTGCAATACCTGTGCAAAAGGTGTTACAATCATATCATCACCGTGTCTGCAAACAAAACAAAAACAGTAAATGTAAACCAAAAATAGTTTGAGGGTCACACTTCACAGCATAATTCTATTTGAACAAACCTATTAACAATCCAGCAGTTGATAATCTTAGTTCATGTTAACTACAACATTTTCTGACATGTTTAAAATCAAAAGTTGTATCTGCTAACATTAGTTAACGTTAGCGTTCCTGTAGCTTAGTGGTTAGAGCATGGGTCATGGGTTCGATCCCAGGGATTGCATATACTCAGAATCAATGTATAGTATAATGCAATGTAAGTCGCTTTGGATAAAAGCGTCAGCCAAATGCGTAAATGTAATGCACAATGAACAATTATACCTTACATGGAAAAACCATAGCTAATGCGTTAAATATCCAATCTTAACAAATGGAACCTTTTTGTCAAGTGTCACGTTACATGCTTAATAAAACATGTCATTGAACTGGTTCTATACTGGCTCACATGTCACTGGCGATGGAGGAGTTTCTGGACATGGATTTTGGAGAGAGGTCATAGTCGCTGTCCGAGCGGTACAGGAAAGATTCCCTCCTCTGACTGTGCACAAAATTGGCCTGGAGGATGAGGCCTGACCCCGGGCTGGCCATGGGATCCAGTGGACTGCGTCCCGATGAGGTGCCATTGTCCACATCAAAGCTGTGGAGACAGAAAGAGGGAACCGTTACCAAATGTGATGCTGGAGGACACGTAGAACTTCCCTAACGAGTTCAAAACACACGGAGAGTTAATAAAGGGATAAGCTAATGAAGTTTTGCGTGTGTATTAGAAAGACAATAGTGAAGCAATTAGTGATTACAGAAATAAAGATAACCACAATAAACAATTTGTATGGTGAAAATATTTTATTTGTTATTCCGGAACCAAATGTTGCATTCAGAAAAACGTAAAAAAATTAGACACCCCAAAAACATTATTGACTAACGCGATTAATATTAATACTGAAGTGGAATTAAATGCTCACAAATATTCTCCATGTAGGTACACCGAACATGGTACAGGAAATGACATAATGAGTCATAATTACACAACAGCAGCAGTCGTGTAGAAAGTCTATTGGTAAGCAACAAAAAGACAAAAAGTCTTTTTGAAGACCGAAAGCTTCAGCTACAGCTAACATCATCTTTGATCTCTGCTCTTGGGACAGAACAACAACATCTGAGGGGTCAGAGGTCAGATCCAGCCTGCTCGAGGGCTTCCCCAGCTCAGCAGGAGTTTCTGAATCCACCCTGCTATTCTCCATAGATCCTCCCTGCTGTGTTTGTGATGTGCTGACCCATAATCCCCAGGGAGCATCAATATAATGGGGATTTCCTTGATGCGCGCGGTGATGACACCACTGTCGTCATCTCCTGTACGCTGACAACTGAGGCTGCTAACACGGTACAGACGGATAATTCAGCACCTTGACTGACTGTTGCCCTGAGCAGACAGCATCACCATGACACGCGCAGTGATTCATGAGCCACATAAACCAAAAGATTGAGTTTTGTCATGACAAATATGTCAGAGAGGAAGAATCTCATACATAAATGTCTTTCCTATTCTCTGTGTTTAAATCAGAACACTACAATCTGAATATGAGGTACATTTGGATTTTGTCTCCTTGTGGTACCGGCCAACATTTTTACATTGTAAGAGCGTTTCCCTAATGTTTCAGTTGGTGACAAAAGTATGTTGAAAATGTTCTAGGAGCGTTAAAAACGTCCAGTTTTTCCAGACGTTGTACGTTACTTATTTGTTAAAATGTTACAATGTTTTACAAACACCTTAAAAGTAAAATTTTGATTTATGATATAAAACAATAAAAAAGCTCCAATCAGATTACTGCAAGAACGTGTTTTGATAACACTGAAGGAACTTTTAGAGAACACCTACCAGCGTTCTGAGAACATTTCCTGTTAGTTGGCTATAGCGTCTTACACATATTTAACACAATACTGGCATAGCACTATATTTGTTGCTTCTCACAGATGAAACGTCTCATTCACACTTAGAACTGCGTCAAGCAGCCCTGGTGACGTGTTGCCCTCATTTCTCCTGGGTCATATCACAGGAATGTACCAGCTTACCGTCTCACACGCTCTCCACTCTAAACATACATTATGAATGAGACGCTTCTCCAGTTACTGTAACTCTCTCAGATACACTGACGCTTACGAAATCCCCCATCCCATAATATGACTTTACAATAACCACAGCCGTGTTAAAATGCACCTGAAAACATGTTCTGCTTTTCTGATATTAAAATTAAGACACTAAAAAATGAACATAAATTTGCAGCATTATTAACCCCGTTTCATGTTCTTTCACAAAAAATACATCAAATAATGCATGTATGTTTATGCGCATTGTGTAGCTATGCAGTATATAACCTATATGAGGGTATACAGCCGTGTAGCCTGTATCAGATTAAACCCTTAAAACAAAGCGTAGTTTACTTAGTATTTTTAAGAACCAGCTAATTAACAAACAACAGTATGGTGATTGGTTTGTCTTGTCTAATGGGGTAAATAAACCACTCCCGTCATCCTAAGCTGCTTTCTTGTTTATTCTTTGTTTCTAGTTTATTTCTGCTGTCATCCCCCCCCCCCATGTCCTTCTATCAAAGAATCGGTCCATGTGAACTTTGTAAAGAAAAACTCTATGTAAAGAAAAATCTCCTTCAGCTGGACTTAACATATAAACACACATCACAGGCCCACACTCGGCACTGTGCGTGCTTTTAAGGGCAATTACCTTCAAGACTTCTTGCTCCTAAAATACAAACACCCTCATTATTTTACACACAATATAGGTGTCGAAAAAACACTGGAAAAACTAAATCCCAAGCTTACTTATTTACATACAAAAAACATATTTCTGTTTTCATAAACTATTACACACAAAAAAGAGTTACTTTTCCTGTATAGACAGTCCCTACCTGTCATTGTTAGTCAGAACTAAATGGTATTGGGGGAGGGGCTTTCTTATACTAGTGAGCTTTTAATTGGACCAAATGAGAGTGCAGTATGAGTCATCAACATTTTTAACGCTTTTTGTCACTGTTTCTGGGTGAGAGGGATTTTAAATTTGAACTAGCAGTAGAAGTAAACTAGATAGACAGATGAAGCTAACCAACATGAACCAAAAGCCACATTGAGTCTGTTGACATTACTGAGCGTGCTAAAATGAACTCTCTTGCCTCTCGCATTGTTCAGTGAGGGGACTTTAAAAAACGACTTCAAGATAAACACCTCTTCATCTTATTAATCACGAGAAATATTTCCGTTATGCTCGTAAATGTTCCATTTTATAAAAACAGCCATATTTGATAAAAGTTAACTTGAGTTTAGTCCCCCTCCATTTCACTGAGGGCTTTAGTAGCTGAAAAGTTGAATTCCATTATGTAATTAATTTTCTTGGAGGAAAAACTCCAAGATCTTCAGACGTCATAACATGAACCGTCATCTTCAGATAATCCCAAAAGCTTCCTGCCATTTGAAAGTGTACATTGCAGATCTGCAGCGCTAATACTATGACAACATGCGTACCGAACTCATTTACAAACTCATCTGTACCTTCAAGTCATTTGACAATATTTTAAACTTTTATTGCATAAAACACAAAAGTTAGTCACGTACGCTCATATACAACAGGAAAAGTACCAGAGTAAGTACCAGACCAACTACAGACACAGAGCTAAAACTGACCCTCCCCTGATGGCTATCCCTTTATAATCAGAAGGGATAATTAACTGTAATCAGTGCTTCCTTATCTACGCCATCCGACTGGCTCGCTCTGCTGTTGTGTACAAAAGTGCCTAAAGAGAAGCCCCGCCCAATCCCACCAGGCATGTTGTCCAAGCCACTTTACTTTAAGACTGGCTGTCCCTCGACCAACTACTGTTTTGGTGCTGAAATGATCTCCTCCGATTAGCACGACTGTCACAGCAAACAGGCTTACAGAGTTTTTAACAGAATGCTTTAAGACTGATGCTTTAAGTACAACCATTCAGAACCTGTAGACAAACAAATCTACATATATGTAAACGCATTGAGACACCCCCCCCCACACACACACGAACACACAAGTATCTTGTAGAGTGTTTCAATTGTAAACTTAAACCCACTATTTTCTGGATATACGAAGTATTTAAAACCAAATGTGTACACACTATGTTCTGCAGTACTGCTGTATTGACAGAGAAAGTGAACTGGAATGTGACCATCCGTCCTCACAAGAACTTTTAAATAGCACATGGTCCATTAGAGGATAACAGTGGACTGAAAGAGCGCAGGAAATACAGAGCGTGACCCCGGGTCACTCAGAAAGTGGAACCTGATGGTTTGCAACCCCATGGAAAGGTAATATACACAGACATGATGGAGCCTCGGATGATCACACGGGGCTCTTCCCAAAACACTGCCAGTTTTAACACAATATTCTTGTCAAACGTGACACGTACAGGTAACTGCTCAAATGAGGAGATGAAAATAGCACATAGGAATAACTAAAGTCTACGAATGACGTCAAACTCTGTCACTAGTAATACAATATAAAAAAAGACTTGAAAGTGAACAGAGGAAATTATGGGAAAAGAAAAAATTGAAGTTAAAAAAATCAGTTAATTGGCACTACAGCATGTATTATTACACACTGTAAAGTTTAGCGAGTGGCCAACACTCCATTTAAATGGAGTAAATTATCTAAATTACTGTGACGTGTGTGAACGGAATTCAAGTGTCACTCCGGAACTCTTAATGATTAACAGTGAAATCAAAGCAACGCTTTGTTTCCTGCTACAGTAAACACAAAACATTTAATGAATATACAGTTTCCACAACCTGAATCTTTCAGAAATGAATTCAGTCAGTAGGATGCAACTGCATTTAGCTACAGTGTGTACATGACTTTCGAGACCCTCGCTGCCTTAACATGTATTTCAAGAGAAATGTAAACATGGCACTTGAACGCAAAGGCGTTTACATAGATTTAGTAATTGTATGGCTCTTGCTGCATTTATTTAATTAGGTGCTACGCGGTGGTTGATGTCACAGCTCGAACAAGAGCAATGGAAGCAGGTTCGATCAAACACAAGAAAATGCAGAAGGCCCTTGCATACACACACAGCATAAACGCAGATTAACACACATTCCATCAACCATATAATAGAAGACTGGAAACGAGCTTGTTGGAAAAAATGAAAATTTGTACTAACTAAACAGTTCTTAAATTCATTTATTCAAGTAAACAAACAGGAGCTGTGTGGATATGAGTGACTTAATACCTGGTGCAAGACATGTATCATGAGTCACCATCGTGCATTACAACAAGGCCAAACAAACAGGAATAGCAGACAATAGGGTCAATACATGCGGTGAAGGATGCGCATACAGGCCTGCATGTTGTGTGACACGTCGATGACATCATTAAGATGTCCGTGACATTTCCTCCTTCCTGACCTCTTGAACTTTTCTCAATCTGTTGCGCACGGATACAAACACAAACATTCTTGCATTCTCAAACCGAGGCGGCGTTTGCTTAGCGGGGAAGCGTCAAATGCGCTATTCAACATGCAACAGAGAAAAGTAGTGCTGTGAATCATCAATTAACTATCTGACAAAGCAGTCGGGGTCACGACTGCTCCAATAAGATTCACGGTGCATTTAAATAAACACACAAATCTGTCCCCTACGAACCCGCGGAGAGATCTATAATAAGACAAACAAACGGAGAACAAGATGGGACAGGACAGAAAGGGTGGGGTATCTGCCCCCTGGCACTGCTTTCGACAAAGCTGCAATCCAGCAGTAGTCTCCTCGTGTGGAAACATCAAATCTGTTTCACAAGACAGCCGATCATCACAGGACATGACGTATATCATGTTCAGACTTTGATTTTCATCTGTGGTTCAAATTTACATTGAATGCATATACAGTAAAATGTATTAGGATTGTAGCAGTCCAGACCGTTCATACTTTCAATAGTTCAAAAGTTATTTTTAAAGCATATTAACGCGGATTTTCTCCGTGAAAATACGGTGCGTTCATAATTATTACAAAAGAATGAGTAAGATGCTGTTGAAAACAGTTTAACATAAAATTTAGCATGTCATACCAAAATACTTGTCAACTAGCCAGATGTACTGTACATTACCGTGAATCTTTCTCTCACGGTAACAAACAAACAAACAAACACTCCTGATTTCATGAAGAGACCAATAACACAACACATAAACCATTTTTTTACGCTGTGCGCTTTTAAACCGTAACAAGTCGATACACAACCCAGAAGAACAGCAGTTTCTTCACAGGAGAGAAGGTAAATAAAAGGCAAATTCCTAAGAAAGGGTGAAATGCAAGCGGAATAAAGACTTGTGGACAGACAGCGAGGTTTTAAAGACCTCAGAGGAAGCAGGGAGTTGCACAAGATGTTAAAAAGAGATATTGAACAACCTGAACAGTTGGTCAAAAAGGGGAAAAGAAAACAGCAAGCAAAGGGTTATGGGTAAGGCAGACAAAAGGAGATATTTTAAAGTTCTCCTTTACCCTTCTGTGTTCTTAAGTGAACTGGTGGAGCGAGACCGTGGCTTCATAATAATACTCATTCTGGACACAGATTTCCCTCTGTTAGCGGCTACAGCTAATCCCGGCCGTGTGCGTCTCCGAGCGCAGGCATGACTCTGTTTGCTGCACTGACAGAAGCCCCCGCTGTCTCTGGAGAACGGGCGTTACAGAGTTTCTGTTTCTCAGCAACCAACAACTACAGTGCAAGGAAACCTGGCTCACCCCCCTGTCTCTCTCTCTCACTCTCTCTCCTGAACCTCCCACCCTTTGTGCCTGCCCTCCGCCCTCTCTTCCTGGCTGGCTGCAGGGGTTGTTGCTCAGACTCCTGTAGTAATGACGCGCTCGGGGGCTGGGAACTCCTCGTGTTTGGAAGGATTGCAGGAAGGAACCAGCTTCACACTGAGTGTTGATCCGAACATTTTGAGACGCTGTCGAGCGTCTTCTGAAACTTCAGTGGAGACGTGAGATTACGAGACATCAAATCAGATTTAATCTCACTGATAGAAACAATCGTGTTGAGACCAGGAAACAAAACCAAGAAACTTCCTCCAAACAGTCATTCACAATGAGCTCATTTTAAGCGAGAAAGTGCAAAAAACTACCCAGCTAACAATTTTAGGTTGTAAGAACATTTCCTTAACGTTTCCAATAAGTATCAAAAATGATATTTTACATGCTACAGGAAAGCTGAAAAGTTTTTAGACGGTGTATTAACATTATAACTTATTTAAACGTTTTAAAATTCTGTAACATTTTTAAAATGTTCCACTAACAAATTAAGATCAAATGAATGTTTTTGATATATGAAACATTAAAAAAACATTCTACTAACATTACTGCAATAACTTTTTTGAGAACTTTGAGAAACCTTTAGACAATGTTAGCTAACATTCTGAGAATATTCCCTGTTAGCTTGGTAGTACTGGCTGTAATGCACCAGTTATTCAGAGTTCCAACAGGTCAATCTCAAATGGCTGTACTTGCTATAAAGAGCAAGAGTTACAAAAAACTAGCAGCGACTGACAGCTCACTCAACCCATTCCAAGGGCCCTTAGAAGTGTTCCAGTGACGCATGGTTGTAATCACAAAGGTAGACAGCAAATGCGTCAACCAATGACTGAGAAGTAATTTAAGTCGCCCGAAAGCAAACAGTACAATTTGTAGCTCCACCCATTTGATGGTGTCAATGAACGTTCGGACAACAGTTTTCACGCATACAAACCTGATTTTATCATCACTGATATTTTGACACTATCAAAAGACCAGAAGTTGGACCGGATGTTTCAGAGTTTAAATTACAATAAAATAAAGTTTTAGGATGATTGTGTGTTTGTTTTGTTAAGCAAAGGTACAGGCAAGTAAACGTACAGTATCAGAATGGCTTTAACAACTGATGTAACAGTTTTTGCCCATCACTGCCCCCCTGTGTTAACACAAAATAAAACCAGATATCAACATAAAATCTGGAAACCCGGTTAAAAGAACTGAAACACATTGAATGCCGTTTAATTAAATGCTGCGGAATTAAAAGACAAAAACACATTTCTATTCAGATGCAAGTTGTTACAACTTTTTAGTCTGATGTCTAATAAACACCAGTTTACTAAAACGTATGTTACTTTTTATGCGTACGTATATATGATAATGACGATAAAACAACAACAAAAACACCATGATTTTAAAACAAGTTAACTCATTATAAGGATATATGGCTAGATTATATATGGAGTAACAAACTGTCTATATTAAATGTCACAACGGCAACCTGCGGTTTATTTAGACTGATCTGAAAAGAATATCTTATAAGAATGTAAGTATTTTCTATAAAATGCATCTTTCACAGTTCATCTGTGTGTAATTTACATCACAGTGTTCGTGTGTGTGTGTGTGTGTGTGCAGAACAGAAAAATCTCTGCCTGTAGGCCGTTAACAATACAAGCATATGGGTGTGAGTGTGCACTGTATGTATCTCTGTAATATGCATGCTGTACGTACAGTATGTACAGTACCTGCGTGACTTGAACCAGCGTTTCCTTTTCTTGCTTTTTGAGGCGCTCATATCAAGCTGTTGGCCATTCCAAGCAAAACAGCGAAGAGAGAACGAGCCGTTTCAGAAGAACGCGGAGATTCACTGGACATAGTGTACCGACAACACTGACCTCAGGTCAGAAGCTCCACGTCACTCTGGGCTCATCCCATAATCCCATACCACCTGTCCGGCTGTCTTACGCTCTACACGCTCTGTATGAAACACAAACCTCTGTGCTATTTAACTCCACACAAAACTGTGTCAATGCACATTTCTAATGTAAGCGACCTGCTTACATTAACCTATGGCTTGGCAAACCGATAAGCAAAATTGTATGTCTAAACTTGCTCTTGAAAAGCTAGTGTGGTTTGGGAGTACTGGAATTGTAGTAGCGTAAAGTAAAATAATTTGTTTCCACTTTTTAAACACATTTGTGCCAATCCATATCTTTCCTGTAGCTCAGTGGTTAGAGCACGGCGTTAACAACGCCAAGGTCATGGGTTCGATCCCAGGGATTGCACATACTCAGAATCAATGTATAGCACAATGCAATGTAAGTAGCTTTGGATAAAAGCATCTGCCAAATGCGTAAATGTTGTGTTTGCCTCTCTGTCTGAAACCTTAAACTGCAGGTGGCTTTTCAGCACATATGTTGAAGTCAAATGAAGCCAAACTGACATTTCCCTTGAAACCAGAACAACAGCTCATATGCTAAATCATTATTAGGTAAAGAGACTGTTTTGAACACTGATCTGTCGTGTACTTGCAAATAATGCAAATATAAAGGCAGTTTGGGCAACTAACATGGGGCAAAAAGTGACACAGTGTAGATACAGGGGTATTAGTGATATGACACACAGGTGTTTGGTGGTGTTATTTATGCATGTTGGTTGATGTTTAGTTTTAGGAGAAATCAAATCGAATGATCAAACAACAGAAACAGCATGACGATGATGCGTTATGCTTAACATGTATTGCATCAGGAAATCAGAGTCACCTGTGGTGAACTGAGGTGAGCAAAGGGGACGTTTTACAGACCCATTACAGACCTGTGAGTAATGCAGTTTCCTCACTCTCTCTCAGCA
>JAZGTJ010018829.1:0-11222 GCA_036877575.1 Botia almorhae | reverse complement strand
ATAACACAAGGTCCTCCATGTTTTATAACGGCCAGTAGCTCTGAGCTCTGTTGTGCCACCTCTGGAGCTGCTGTCGGCATAGAGACGGCTGTATGTCAGGTCAAAGGTCAGCACACAGGCAGCGGGGGCTTGTCTTCGCCTCCTGGAGCGTGCTTACCCTGTAATACAAATGCAAGAAGCTGACATGTCTTTGGAAAGGCGCAAGACTGGGAGAAGAGGGGATGACATTCACCGTGGTGCTGCAGGATATTTTGGGTGGCTGTGACACTCCTGTAGCATGTCAACAGCGCGTCAGATCCTGGTTAATCTTTTAGGTGGGGAGGAGAAGCTCGCTCTAGACCTCTCTGATTAATTGCTTTGGTTTTTCAATCACCGTCTCCATGCAGGAACCTCTGTGGCTACACGCCGCACGACTTGTGTCGCTGCTGCTCGTTAGTGGCGTAGAATGTGCCAAGTTCTGAATGTCAGGTAGAGGCAGTGCTCTGCTTTCTGTAGTTTCCTGCACATTTCTTTTTACTTTCTCATATTTGAAGAGAATTTTTGTAGCTCAGCTAATAGAATTTGGTGCTAGCAACACCACGGTCGTGGGTTCGATTCCCAGGGAACCCCTAAAATCAACAGACAGCAATAAGAAATCAAATTTAGCCTAAAAAGACGAGGCATATTTAGGCTCATTATATTTTCACTTTGATCTTGATTTTATGCAAATTAAGCACATATTCTCTGCTGTTCAGATATTGACTTTTCTTAATATTCTCAGCAGTGATTTACATTAGATTTACATGACTATGCTGCAGTCATTTTTACTGAATACAATTATCTGTTTATCAGATAATTATCTGTAATTCATTACAGATAATTACCAGCGTAAATTTAAGGCAGCACAGCAAATATTAGCATCATGTAAAAAATGTCAAATACTGTACAAATATATTATTTTAATTTATAGAATTATGTATAATTTCAGTTATATTATATACAAACGACACAAACATTTTATACAAATGACATTAAAAGTACTTTATTCTGTATTTCTGTTCCTTCTCTACTGTTTATGTGCTAAAATTTGGTTTCTGTAGTTTTCAATGCAAAATTAGAAATTCAATTGCAAAATTTTATCAATAAAATTAAATTGAACGTTACATAATTATGTTACATAATTGAATTATGAAGTTAAATGTGCCTGAATGTTACAAAAATATCACATTTAACACAATTGTACTAATCCTAAACTTGGATTTTGGGGTGAAATGTGATCTGTTCATGACAGGTTTCTTGTTATAAAACTAATAGTGATACCGATACATTAATATCATCACTGTTACTCACAATTAGTTACATTCAGGGTCCAAACGTTACATTTATCGAGTGCCAAATGCTTGTAAGAATTGGCTCGGTGAGTACACAAACAGTTGGCTGACGGTAACAAACACATTTTTACAGGAGTGAAAGTTTGACGCCCACATTTGTGTTCTTTCCTAACAAAGAAACTGACAAATAGCCTTTAATGCTACAAGTATCTACAAGTATTTGAATCAAATAGTGCACAATACAATTTCATGGCTGGTACTAAACACTAACGGTCTTTAAAGCTGCAATGTGTAAGTTCTGTCTCTCTGTCGCCATCTGTGTTTGAAACATGAAATTGCACGTTACTTGACGTACTTTTCATTACGCATGTTGAAGTCAAATAAAGCCAGGCGGACATTTTCCAGGAATTCAGACCCAACAGCTCCAATTATAAAGCATTATTATAAAAATTATTTAAACCGTTGTAAATCGCTGGAAAATAAGGAGAATGTGTTGAACACATTGATTTTGCTCAATCACTGATTTTGTTTTATTTTTAATCCCCAAATTATGGATTGCAGCATTAATTTTGTTTCCTTATATCAATGTGAGATTTTGGGTTATGAGAGGACCTGCTGTGTTGTGTGTTGTGCAGTAGGATACGCAGTAGCAGGTGAATAGATGGTTCACATCATACAGTGTCATTTATAGCGGCTGGAGTGCTTTGTTGACCAATCAGCATCCAGCATTCAGCATCCATCAGTTTCATAATTTAACACGGTATCACAGTAACATTTGGCTTGATGATTTGGGTTTTGTGATCCAGGACTTGGCTGCTCTTGAAAGGACGCAGTGAAATGCGAATAGGGAAAACAAAATGTGTGTGTGTGTGTTTACTTATCCATATATTGGGGACAAATTGTTAGTAAGCAAAACCGAACAAATCTGAGCAAAACTCCTTTTGGGGACGTCCTTGTTTGTAAAAATGCTATATAGTAAATAGTTTTTGTTTATAACTAGCTGTGTATAAAAACAAGGGAATGTCCCCATTTAGATAGATTAGTAAATGTGTGTGTGTGCGTTCTTGGACAAGCCTGATCTTTCTGTTCCAAATGAGTAGGCAGTGTAGGGTTGCATAAACAACAGTAATAAAATTCAGTATTAGCTGCTAAAGCGGATCTTATTCTCTGACCCACCAGACAAACTCTCGAAACAAGAACTGGATCTGGAACTCAAAATATTGCCATTTACACCAACTGTTATTACACATGCTGTGCTCCAAATCTCTAATGCATTGTGTGAGGTGAAAGCTTGTCTTTGTTTTTAGTCATACTTAAACGGATTGAACCTCGCCCTGTTTAAATAGCATGTCAGTAAATTTGTCATTGAGTGTTTGACAAACCGGTTTATGACGGTAGTAGATCCGGGAATCCGCAGGGACCTGCAGATGATAGAAATGTATGTTAATGCCTGAGTCGAGATACCATAATATTGTGGTTCATGTTAATTACCATACACGAACCACATGATATTATTATATGTTTATGTTTTGTGTGTAGTTATTAAAAACTATGATGTAATCTTTCGTTCACTTGCTTCTCTTCCATCTGCATTGGGTTTTGATGCTCTGTGAATCTATATTGTAACTTTGTTCTGATGTCACTAACCTGCTAACTTTGTGCTCTTACTTCCAAACATAAACCAACCAATCAGAATGGACGTATCGATTTTAAGCGTGTGCTTTACAGTTTTGTGTAGAATATACAGATTCACTAACAGGAATAATCAAACACGTCTGTACATGCTGTTTACAGGTTATATAGAGGAGGCCTGTATCGTTCCCTGCCCCTCTGACTGCAAACTCAGCGAGTGGTCCAACTGGTCACGCTGCAGCAAATCCTGCGGCAGTGGGGTCAAAGTTCGCTCCAAGTGGCTCAGAGAAAAGCCTTACAATGGGGGGCGACCCTGCCCCAAACTAGACCACATTAATCAGGTACAACATATTTGTCCACATGCATTACATACACAAACAAGATACTATATGTTTGAGCACATATGCAACATACATATGTTTTATACAGCATTAAAATATTGGTTGGTATTATTACCTCATTAGCATTTAATCCTAAACTGTTGGTTTATGAAAATAAATTCATAGGCGTAGTTTAATTGACTATAATTTCATAATTCACGTTCCTGTGTATTAACACAGGGATATTATTAACACGAGAGAAGAACTATTAACACAGAAATAGTACATTGAAAACAGTTGTTTGTTGACTTCAGGCTATGCCGCGCTGAACGTAATGTTTTATGGTGTGTTGGTCTCTAGGCGCAGATGTTTCGATAATATTTTTCTAATTTCTCTCACTTTAAAAACGCTGCTTGGCTACAGGCGCAGGTAAAAGCACTTTCTTGTCTTAATCTTGTCTTTTTTTAATTTCTCTGTAGTGACTTAATTGGATTTTCTGTGTTTGCTTTATTGTTGTTCTTGTGCACCTGAGTGTTTGTATCACATGAGATAAGTGTGATGTCACGTGATTAGTTGGGTGGCTGACGCTCATCTGCTGCTTCAGGTGTATGAAGTGGTGCCCTGCGTCAGTGACTGCAGTCAGTACGTGTGGGTCGCAGAACCCTGGAGCGTGTGGAAAGTGAGTAATGTGGACCTGAAGGAGAACTGTGGTGAGGGGGTGCAGACCAGAAGAGTCAGGTGAGTCCAAGACTGGTTTTACTGGTGGTTGTGCTACTGTATTTCCTGAATGAACCTTTACAGGCCATAGTTTACACGTCACACACATTTTACATCAGTTTCCAAAAGCTCATGTGTTAAATTAGTGAAGGTTTCTTGCACTACAACAGTTGTAATTTAGTGTTTCATTCCACCCTCTCGCTAATCCTCAGGAATAAATGGTCTACACTCTTAAAAATAAAGGTTCTAAACAATGCCATAGAAGAACCATTTTGACCGTATGGTTCCATGATGAACCTTTAATATTTGTAGAGGCTTCTTTGTAGTGGTAAGAAGTTCTATAGACTATATAAAGGTAAGAAAGAAATGGTTCTTTAAAAGGTTCTTTAGAGAACCAAAGTTCCTCTATGCCATCTTTGTAAAGAACCTTTTGAAGCACCTTTATTTTTAAAATCTGGGTGGACTGAGAAAGAGAGCATTGTGTGAATGTTAAAACCTTTTTACACAGTACTTTGAACTCAAATAACCTGTTGTTTGTCCATTATGACACTTAATCTATAATAATAATTCTTCCGTATCTAGAATTAGCTGCTTCACTCTGGCTGTCTTATTGCTCTGCGTTCTTTGATTGATTTGCAGGTGTATGTTGAACACTGTGGACGGTCCGACTGACGGGGTGGAAGATTACCTGTGTGATCCAGAGGAGATGTCCCCCGGCACGAGGGAAAGCCGCCTGCCATGCCCGGAAGACTGCGTGCTATCTGACTGGAGTCCCTGGACCCCGTGTGACCTGGTTAGAATATCTCTAATCCATTTTGGTCCCGTTTACACCTGGAATTTCCATTTATCACAAGCCGAGACAGATTGTTTACAGTTACACATTGTTTACAGCTGACTTCATTTTGCGTCTGGTGACCACGTGTAATCGCATCTCGCTGAAGAGAAGGTCTCTGATGTAACACTGATCACAGATCAGTATCTCGCTGTATGTTGAGATGTCAGAAATCTTACCTGTCTCCTCTAGCGTTCTAAACCATGACTCTGTTCCCTGAGAGTTTCAGAAAAGACCTCAGCGATCTCAAACTAAGCTCAGATTTGCAAAGATAAAGTGTGCCATTAAAGACAGGGTAGGCATTTTTCTCCAAGAAACATTTTTGTTATGCTGGTTAAAAGTATTTTCACGTCCTCAAGAGTAAAAGGGTTTAAATATATAAATGTATAAATATATCATCTTTATATCTTCTGTGGAAGGCACGGGACATTAAAACGTTCGCCCAATCATTGCATTCGGTCCAAATGCAATGATAGGATGTACTACTTGTCTGTCAAACTATGTGTGCATTCATGTGTTGGAGGAGACGTGGCTTTGGAGATCGCTCTGGAGGGAGGGTGGGATCTTATGCGTTTTAAGCTAGCTTGCTATTGCTAGCTTCACAGAAATTGCCCGCCGTACCTTTAGAAGTCAAAGGTTTTAACATATACAGTTTCTAAAATTCATGTAAAATTCTCACAACATCAAATTATCTGAGCTCTTCTGTTCACATGAATTGTATAGCTTCTACTGTATGTCAACAGTTGTTTGATTTGTTCCTGTTTTGTTTTCGGGTGGAGACAAATATTCAATCAATTCTCTCTCTCTCTCTCTCTCTCTCTCTCTGTTATATCTGTGTTATGCCAAAGGGGACATTATTTTATCCTGGGCTCACATGACCTCACTGAGAGCCAACAGACACAAAACAGTGGCATAATTTATCCAAACAGACCGTTTAGATGCACTTGTTCAAATAAACCGCTGGAGGAGAAACATGGACGGTCTTCAGCTGTCAGTCATGACAACAGTAAATGCATTTGCGCACAACAGAACCCTGTTTTCTGTGTTTCCTGAAGCCGTGTACTGGAAGAGGAGACCGCGAGAGGACCGCGTTCGCCCTGCGTCTGCCTAAAGAGGGAGAGGACTGTCCGGTCAGCATGCAGACCGAACCCTGTCTACTGAACAGGAACTGTTTTCACTACAGCTACAACATCACAGGTAATTTTTACAACATCACAGAATTTTATAGGAATTTTACATACGAATGATTTACTCTTTATACGTGTCTCTGTACATTAAACTGTGACGACTAAGGTACTAAATTATACGGTAATTCTGCATTTTAACTTTCAATCGTTTCCTAATTTGGCATGTTTTGTTTCAAGTTTAACAAACAGTATTGTTTGTGGAATCAACATATTCAGAATCGCTAAATCGAATCGAATATAAATTCATCAGAATTAATGATTCAGAATTGCTCCTATTTACTTTCATAATAAGTCGTTTTTGGTCCTAATTGGTGCGTATTATTCCAAATAAAAAAAAAGGAATATCTCATTTCACCCAGAAATGTTTTACTATAAAAATAAAAAGTGTTTTGAATGTTATTTTTTTCTTTCAGACTGTCGACATTTTCTCTAGTGCTTGGAGTCGGAGCAGATCTCAAAAAGCACTTTTTTTCTCTCTGTTTTGCCAGTCGAGTGTTTTACGCTGTGTATGCATAATTTAGAAGATAGAATCGTTACTGGAAATGCTTTCTCCATCTGCCCAGACATGATTCACGATACCCCCAAAGAACGTCAAAACAAAGCACTGCAGTGAGGCTGCCAGTGATGATGCTAAAAGTGTGTCTTTAAACCTCCACTCTGGAAGAGAATCCAAGCATCCCTAAACTTAGAGATGTAGTTTAATGAGAACCCGCTGGTAATATCTGTGCGTGTGTGTGTTCTGTTAGACTGGAGCACTTGCCAGTTAAGTGCCAACGCTGTGTGTGGCATCGGTCTCAAGACGAGGATGCTAGACTGTGTTAGAAGTGACGGCAAATCTGTGGACCTGAAATACTGCGAAGAGGTTTGTGCATTGGTTACTAGACCCACTTTAAACGACTGTAGTTTCTGTACCAAGAAACAGTAACAAGATTTTGGGATATTGGGAAGGAAGTGAAGCTATTTTGTGTAGTTTTAAGTCGTGGGTTAACGTGAGGCTCAGCTGTCAAGAGATCAGTCACAATCTGACAGTTCTGGTCATTTTAATTGGACCCTACAGGCAAAAAATCAGCTCCACCGTATATTAGCCCTGTAACCCGGTTTCAGCCCGTCCCACTCTGAATCTAATTTACAGATCTTTACAGAATACATGCCCACAGAAATTCATAACAATAATCACAACGATCTCTTTAATGTCTCAGTTATTTCTCGTAGACGGCAATGAGATGCAATTAAGAGCAAATTAAGACTAAATTGCTTTTAAGATGTTTCCCATGAGAACGTGACTCCAATAATCTCTCACGCCTCTACTTTTGAGTTTAGTTCTCAACATTTTCTCAAACTGTGCTCACATGAGCATTTGTCACGAATGCTAAAGGAACGGGATTCAGGTGTTGTTTTCTCTCACAGCTGGGCTTGGAAAAGAAGTGGCAGATGAACGCTTCCTGTACAGTGGAGTGTCCAATCAACTGCCAGCTCTCTGATTGGTCGGCGTGGTCAGACTGTTCTCAGACCTGTGGCCTTGAAGGTAATGCCAAATATATGATTCTTCCCTGTTCTGCATTCCATGTAGTTTGTAAATAAGCTGCAGTGTGGACCGGATCACATGAGCAACCATATGTTGGGTATGTATGTACAGTAGACATGTATTTATTTATACAGTAGGCGGGTTGAATATGTCACGCATGTTAGAAATCCGTGTTGTATATGCAGGAGAGTGAAGCGATACATGTGCACAGATATGGCAGAGAGGAAGAGAGCTAGACCTCTAAAATCCTGAGATTTCAGAGCTCTGCCTGATGAATTACACCTTAAATCAGCATTAGACAGAAACTCACAGTCTGTCTGGCCAACACCTCCAAAAGGAGAGAGAGAGACAGAAGGAGACAGAGAGAGATGTATTGTGTGCAGTTTTATGCTAAACACGTGGGATAAGCAAGCAGGTTATCTCAGACAGCCAATGCCTTCAGCTAGATGAGAGTGTGTGTGTGTGTAGGTGTGCAGGTGCATGTGTGTGGTCCTGGTATTCACTATGTTATGAGGACCAAATGTTAATACCTGTAAATTTTGATCTTGTGGGGACATTTTTAGGTCCCCAAGCTTATAAATCATACAGAATGATCTGTTTTGAAAATCTAAAATAGCAGTTTTCTATGAGGGTCAGGTTTGGGGTAGGGTTAGTGTAGGGGGATAGAATATACACTTTATACAGTATATAAAAACCATTAGGCCTATGGAATGTCTCCATAAATCATAAAAACCCAACATGTGTGTGTGTGTGAAAAGAAAATGAAAAGAATGAAGAAAATTTTGCTTGATGAAAATGTAAACTGTTTTTAGGGCCATTAAGATTTTCTGAGTGTTGTAATCACATTCTCATTACTGCGATGTAAAAAATATATATTTCAATTATAAAGTGTTTATGCATTCTGTTGGGCTCGCGCAGCTGTCTCTGAACAGAAAAATTAATTATAGTAATTCCTGTTTTCTGTGGAACTCGGCTAGCTGTTAAAAGCTTAAAATTGATCATTAACTTACAATGTTTATGCCACAGTAGTATTTGTATGCAGTAATAATAAACATAATAGTAGCGATTCGTCTTTATAACGAATAATGGATTTTAAATGCGCAATTTACAGTCCTGGGAACGTCACAGAAATGTATATATAATCATAATAAATCTATCACTATGAAATTACTTTTTAAAACCTTTAGCTTGTAATCATAAACAACTGGGAAATCTCCATGGAGATTTGTCCGAAGGCGTAGGAACCCTGTTTTAACTGTTGTTTAAAAAATAGCATCAGCCACTCTGTATATATGATGATTATCATCATCATCATTTATAATCATTCATTACTTGTTCTTCCTGCAGAAGATTCAAACTCATGTTCTCTGTATGGTGTGTGTGATTTCCACAGGGAAGATGTGGCGCAGGCGGGCGGTTCTCCGGGCGTCTCAGGGCGACGGCAGACCTTGCCCCTCACAGATGGAGCAGTGGAAGCCATGCCCAGTACAGCCCTGCTACAAGTGGCAGTACAGCCCCTGGTCAGAGTGTCGCGTTGAGGTCTCTGCGATGTATACTGTATATGTATATACAGATGTGTAGTACATTTAATAACGGAATTTCAAAACCCGACATCTAATTGTCGGAAATGCTGCACATACTCCCAGCTCTGCTTGTGCGCCTATGAAATAAAGATTCAGATCTTTTCTGTTGCTCTCTCGCTCACTCTTTCTCTCTCTCTTGCTCGCTTGCTCTCTCGCTCTCTGTTCTATTTTCTGCCGAGCTCTGAGGCAGCTCATGAAATTCAAACATTTTCATGTTTATTGAATTGCATTGTACAACAGAGCTAAATACCTCAAGCTCCCATCAGTACGCGCACTGCATGCGCTAACAACCTGCGCTGGAACCCTCGCACCTCACTTTACTGGCGCCTCGTTTTCCAACCTCGCTGTCAACCTCGTCTCCTCATCGCTTCTCTCTGATCCTCCCCCATCTCAATTCTGCTTTTGATCTTTGGATTTAGAAAGTGGTTATAACTGCAGAGGCTGACACGTTTCAGACTCTGTGTGTGTGTGTGTGCTTTTTTTCTACTACTGTGGGGACCACATGTCCCCACATGGATGGTAAAAACCAGCGGTTCTCACAAGGGAAGCTAATTATGAAACATACTAAATGATGCTTTTTTTTAAATGTAAAAAAGCAGAAATGTTTCTGTGAGGGGTTTAGGGGTAGGGTGAGGGTTAGGGGATAGAATATACAGTTTGTACAGTATAAAACCATTATATATATTTAATATCTATATCATTATATCCATATAATGGATGTCCCTATAAAGCATGAAAACCCAATGTGTGTGTATGTGTGTGTTGTAGGAGGTGGTGTGCGGGGTGGGCCTGCGTTTTCGGAACCTGTCCTGCTTTGTATCAGATGGATCCAATGAGGGGAAAAGCAGCATTGTAGAGGAGGATCTGTGTTCTGGGCTGGAACAAGCTGTTGATGGAGATAAAAACATCGTTCTGGAGGAAATCTGCACTTTGCCGTGTCCAGGTAACACACTGAAGCACTGTACACACAGACTGCATCGCGTACTTCCATTGTTACGTATAATTGTTATTCGATTAGTTATAGTTTTTATTATTTTTGTGCCATTGTTTTATTTGGCATTTTTTTAAACTCAATCTGATTATTTTGTAAACAATATTTTTCCCTGTTAGTAGTTTAATAATATACTAACAATAAAAAATAATAAAATAGTAGCGTGTAATAAACTAGATGGTTCTGACTGTATTTGATTTACAGTGAATGATGAGTGTCTTGTAGCTTCTCCAGATGGTTTACAGTATCTTCAGAAGGTGTCTGGAGTTGATCGGCTGTTGTTCCTCAGGTGACTGTTACCTGATGGAGTGGTCTGACTGGAGCCCGTGTCAGAGTGTGTGTGTGAAGGGTCAGCGTTTGGACTTCCCTGCGGTTCAGGTCCGATCACGTGCCGTGATTGCTCAGGAACCAGAAAACATCGCTCAGTGTCCTGACCAGGAGTGGCAGTCTCGCCCTTGCAGCGGTGAGAGTTGCTATCATTTACATTTAGATTCGGCGAGATGTTGCCAGAGCTGGAAATAGTTCCAGAGTTCGACTTCAAAATGAAGAGGATTTGCATCTTTTATCCACATAATATCAACACTGTGCAGATTTCATACATGAATGTAATGGGATTTTCTGCATCTGCCCAGCTAACAGGGAGCGTTCTCAGAAAGTTGGCTAATGTTCTCTAAATGTTCTCGTAGTTATCAAAAACATTCTTGCAGTAACGTTTCTTCTTGCAGAACAACTTTACCATTGTGTATCTTGTACAATAGCGTTATTTCTAAGTTGTTAGTGGAATGTTTTAAAAACGTTTAAATAACATTCTCATAACCAAGCAATAAAAAAATTGGACGTTTTAACATTTTTCATGTTTTTGTTACTTAATGGAAACATACAGAGAGCAGAGAGCTGTACATTGCTCTCATGCAGCACTTTCACGCTGTATTATTTAATTATCTCAGGCTTTCTCATTAATCTCACAAGGTCATATTTCCATTTAGATTTATTAAATAGCTTAATCAGGCAGCCCTGCTTCCTTCTGAGCACATTAATTAGGCCTGTCTGTGGTGATGTTTGTTTGTGTGTATATATATGTATGTGTGTGTGTATATATATATATATATATATATATATATATAT
>JAZGTJ010018828.1:0-11222 GCA_036877575.1 Botia almorhae | reverse complement strand
GCTGTACAACATCACTCAGGTGGTCATTCTGTCGGCTGTGTCAGGGGTCATCAGTGACCTACTGGGCTTCAATCTGAAGGTCAGAGTTGTTTACTGCTTAATGGTTCTGTGGAGCACTTTCATTTTTGCCAGTATGTTCATTCTGTGTGTTTGTTTCATTTGCAGCTGTGGAAGATAAAATCATGATGGAGAATCTTCTGATATCAGCTTTCTGACGTGATACTGCATGTGTCCGTCAGCGCTGTTTCCCTTCATCTGAGGTGTCCTGACAATGAATTATTCATCCTGTTGTTGGGACATTTTGGAGTGCTTATGTTTAACTTGTGCAATTCAGTTATTTATTTTACCCTTCATTGTTTTTTTAATCTCTAGGTTTTTAGCTGTTACAATTGTTTAAAGTATTACTTTATTTGAGCTCTGGGTTTGATGTTTTCATTAGAAAGATAATTCACTATTGTGACAATTTCAAAGATGTGATGTGATTTAAGATCCGCTGTGTGTTGTGGGCCACAATCAGACCAGTATGACTCAGAATTAAAATTCTATACATTTTGATTCTGTGAGTCTTGAGTAAAACTAACACACACACACACACAGACACAAAGCTGGAACTGAAACAAAAGCTGTAATAACTGACCCTGCTTTAAATACACATGAAGAATTTTCAGCAGGAATTTTAAGTTGCTAATTTGAAACACGGTTTTTATTCTCAGCAATAAGTGTTGATGAGTTTAGACTTCAAATGAATGTTACACATAAGGCTGATTTTGGTGCTTCATGTGTTTCTGTATAATAGATACACTCCATTGGTATGTTTAAAAGTATGCGTGTGTTCTCAGAGATATCCAGCTGCAGTTAGGATTATTATACTCATTATGTTGCACTTTAAAGCAGAAAATGTTACATATTACAATGTCAGAGGCATTGTAGAGTCTTGCTTTTTTTTTGCAGGACTGTCAGCAAAACCACCAAAGTTAAATAGTTCTTTTTTTGTTGGGAGATGAATGTATTAAACAAAGAGTTTAAAAACTTTGGTTTGTAAAGCCGACTGACAGAGTTATTTTGTGTTATTTGTTCTGTAAGCGCTTTATCCGTGTGGACACTCATCTTTGTGTTTATACAGGGAAAATGTGCTGTTACATAAAACACTATTGGAAAAATGAAGTGTTTGCTGTTTTTCAGCAAATCTTCTGTAATGTTTTGAACCAATTTGTTGTTACATGAAAATGTCAAGAGTTTAATTTCTTCATATTTTACAGAAAGAGTGAAGGTACAGTCTGGTCAAATGTAATTCTTGTGCTGTTCTCATACTTCAGATTTCGAAACACTGTACAAAATAAATTACTCATGAAACCGTGTAAGTGACTGCTTTAAAACTTCTGTTGATTAGTATGCCTGCTGTGTAAGGAACCATGCACCAAAGTCATGAGCTCAAAAACTGCATCTAATTTTTATAACTATACATTTATGACATTTTTAAGTGTATAAGTACATTATATTGCATATTTATATGTGTTACGGTTAGAGGACAGTTTGTTTTTGAGAACGAGAAAAGCCAAATTGGCAGCACTTCAAACAATCGCATGTCAATTAAAATGAGTAAATGTAGTAAATTCAAGTAAATTCAAAGTCACGATCGGGTTAGATTAGGGAAAGTGATACTTTTATTTGACGTTTTAAGCTTTATTAAACCTAGCAACAATTTCGGGTTTAAGACTTTTATTTGTAGTGGGTAAATGACGCCCTCTGCTGGAGAAATATAGAAACTGCTACAGATGCATTTATACATTTACATTTACATTTAGGCATTTGGCAGACGCTTTTATCCAAAGCGACTTACATTGCATTATACTACACATTGATTCTAAGTATGTGCAATCCCTGGGATCGAACCCATGACCTTGGCGTTGTTAACGCCATGCTCTAACCACTGAGCTACAGGAAAGCTTTATACAGATTAAATATGATTATCCTAATCCTGTATGTCATTATTATTTATCACGTTACTGCAACCTAATAAAATGAACTCACTGGGAAGAGTATTTATCATTTGAAGGGGAGCTTTTTTATATTGTTAGATTAATAAGGTCATTTTTACTTATATTTATTTGTCTTTTCTATCAATATATAAGCGAGTGATTAAATTGTTCTGTTTGTTGGTAATTATTTACAAAACATAATTCTGAGAATGAATGTCTGACCCTGGACATATAAATGTAAAGCCATATTTACACTGCAATCGTGGCACAGAAACTGCATCAGAAGTGGCCTAAACGTATTTAGTTGTTTTATGCTACTCAGAGTTTGACACAGCAAGTACAATAGCACGACAATGGATTAATGTAACCATCACAATGAACAAATCTTAACGATGATCTGATGGCGTTGTTCAGGGCACCCATAATTTAGTCTTTATGGCCCATTGTACCTGTAAACTGAATTTTGAGCAGGCAACGAGCAGCCTTAACACGCCTTAAAAGAGTGAATTATTAGTTACATTCTTAATGTTCAGTAATATTATTACTCTTTAGTATTGTATTGTAATACTTTAAACAATAATATTGTACATATCATTTTGTGAATTTCTCTTCTTTAAACTTTCTGAAAAAGAATGAACAGAAATTCCTTGTTTTGCTTGCATACTTCACACGGACTGAAGCGGCAGAGTTTCAAAGACGACGCAACTGAGACACGCATAAGACTCAGAACAAATAGCTCATCTTTTTATATTACATACTATTTTTGTTACATATATTTATCGCACATATAAGTTTCACGTGTTGAGGTTTCCAGTGAAGTTAAGCTGATTAAAACTGATACGTGATTGGCTATAAAAGCGGAAGGAGGAGAAGCGCATTTTCTTTTAATTTGTTTGGCGGATTTTGAGGGATTTAAAAGACGCCGCATCGTGTACACGTGCGATTGCTTCTTTGGTTTCGCCGCTGAGAGGAGCGTTTATATCGACGCTCTCGGTTAGGATGCGTGTGATTACGGCATGCTTTGATTTCTACAAGTAACGATGTTCCGTTTCAAATGAACGGATGCTTTTTTTTGTAGTTTATTATGTCTTGCCATTGTGGCGTCTTTTGTGGCTGTTGAGATGCCGTTACCTCTGTTAATTCGCCATTGTGAGTAAACTTTAACTACATGATTTCATACTTGTGAGAAGTGGTGGTATACATGTTTAACAGTTGTTATAATCGAGTTGTATAAAATTATTTTATACAACTTTCTAGCTGCACTTCTGCTTTTGTTGCTGTTTTAATTTTTGCAGTATTTCACTATTTGTGAATTGGGGTTCCTCGTAGCAGGTTTAAAACCTTTAGGCAGTGTATGTTTTCTGCAGTCTGTGTACTGCAAGTACAGAAGCACTTTCTGATTCTACAATGTCCCAGAGCATATTCTGGTAAGTATAACGAAGTTTGATGTCCTTACTATAATAGGTCCGGTAACTGGAATACACTTTAATTTTAGTTTAGGGGTTTGGGTTAGATGTCTGTTTGTACCAACCCTACCCAGCTGCCGTCTGTTTGTACCAACCCTACCCAGCTGCCGCCTGTTTGTACCAACCCTACCCAGCTGCCGCCTGTTTGTACCAACCCTACCCAGCTGCCGCCTGTTTGTACCAACCCTACCCAGCTGCCGCCTGTTTGTACTATGAGGGTTGTTGCTTGCAATTAATTGCAGATGAAATGAGCTTTAACATGATCTTTATCATTATACTATAAATTCACTGCCTAAGTGTTGTAAGCATTTTATTTTGCATGTTTTAGTGGACTTCTATGTGGTCCCGTTGACTTTGTCCTCTTGTGTCTGCTGCTTGGTGTGTTTGCTTTCCAGTGTACATCCTCCGGTTTCCAGTCATCCCAGTTAAGATTTGTGTTTAAACCGTTTTCAAAGAGTGGTGTGTTCTGTATATTTGTCTTGAGTCTTGCTTAAAGGGAAAATGGGCCTTGGAGCCTTTATTTTATTTGGGCCACACTTGCTGTATGACCAGGTTCAGATTGGTGTGTTGTCCTTTTGTCTTTCTGGATTTTCTGCTCCTGATGTGCAAGCACTGAAATGCTTAACTTCTTATTCTACGGGTCCTTCCACGGCACACTTTGGTATGTGGAAAGTAACCAATCTCTGGTGCTTATTTGTGGCTGTCTTTTAGAGTGGTTCATGATCTGTAAAGTGGTGGTCTCTTTAAAGCTTTTGCAACATGGGGCAGTTGTGGCCTACTGGTTAGTGAGTTGGGCTAGTAATCAGAAGGTTGCTGGTTCGATTGCAGCACTGGGGGGTTGCAACTGAAGTGCCCTTGAGCAAGACACCTAACCCCCAATTGCTCCCCGGGTGCAGTAATGTGCTGCATACTGCTCCGGGTGTGTGTGTGTTCACGACCTGCAGTGTGTGTTCACTCCTCACCAGTGATGGGTTAAATGCAGAGGTCACAGTTCAGGTATGGGTTACCATATTCTGATGAATAGGTATTTTACTTCGTGTTGGCTTTCTGTAAATGGGCAAGTCTTATTCTGTTGATCACAACACCATGTATGACTTTATGAACAGGTTTGGAATTTCCTTGTAGTGGTCTTTTGTCTTCCATTTGTAAGTTGGTGTTCTCTCTACAGCTTTGCTAAAATCCACACATGACCCTGACCTTTTAAGTATTGAAGCATGGTAATTGATAGTTTCTGATTCTTTAGATCAAATTGTGGAACTTCTAGTTTTTCTGTATTTTCACTTACTGAATTGTACTCTCAAGCTACTGGTTGGCCTGCCTACTTTACAACTGGAGTTGAAGTAATGATGTATTTAGGCCTTTTTGTGTCAGTGGTCCTGGTGCTTGTCTTGTGCACTTTCTTTGCGCTTTGTTGCAGTGCTTTGTACTTTTTTTTTTTTTAAACTGGATTCAACAATTTGATGGAATTGACATTACAGCTGGTCCCCTGTTTGTTACACATTGGCCTTGTCAGCATGGTTTCAAACAGCGAGTTAATGGAAGATTTAAGGAAGCCAGTGCAGGAATTAAGCATGCAACTCAGTTTATAGTTTCATATCCATTTACTACTTGCTTGCAACATTTTGACCTGATTTCCTGACAGATGTATTCCTCATTTAAATGAATCTGCTTGTGCTATGTCTACCTATTCTTTGTTCACAGGGGTTGAATTTGTACGGATCTGTGATGTGGCCAACAGACTTGGATTTGTTCCATAGCTGTTTTTTATAGATGTCTGTCTGTCTGCTGATGAAGGCCTTTGTTCTGGTTAAATGAATGTTAGCTGTGAGCTACAAACCGTTTATTGATCTGTTACATTAATGCTTGTTGTCAGACTATGTATTGGTAGACTTTGAAACATGAATGTCAATTACAAGAGACCATATACATTTCTGTAATATTAGAAAACGTTTGTGAAAAGTGTTTAAAGGGTTGTTTAGCTGTCACTTTATCACTGTACTTCTTACTCTGGCCCATTTTTTTCTTTTTTTCAAATTTAAATGGCTGGCAGTCCCTGGGACCTCACCCTCAAACCTTTAACTCACTCCTGTCTCCTGCCAGCTAATTCTACCCCCAACAAGCAACACTTGATTGTTCTCTCGAGGTAGCAGGTCTTGCTCTAGGTACATCACCTATTCTGTTCGTTTCTGGTAATATGAGCTAGCAGCCTCCACCTGATCTCCTGAGATCATCAAACAACAAAGTGCACAACACATTGTTCTACAGCCACCTGGCTGATGTGTTTAGCCTTGTTTAATGTTAAGGAAAACCTTTTCTTTTCTGTCCCTAAACTAGGTTTGGTTCTTGGGGCAAAATGTGCTTTCTCTCTAAATTGCGTCTCTTATAAGAGCATCTAAATGTGAGCATAAATTACCATAGCTGCCATAGTTTTGTCTCCAAGTATCCTGTGGGCACCATAGCCAATCATGTTCAGCTCAATGTTATACTTGTGTACGTATACCAAAACTGATGTTGAAGGACATCGTGTTTGTGTGCATGTCTATTGTAATCTTCACTACAATAAAAATCATCCCAAGTGCTGTATCACAAAGTTTCCACTTAAGGTTAACACTGGTAAAGAACAGCAAAACTCTGGTAAAGGATGCCATACAGAGTTTTGCGTTGGCGGTTTCCTTGTTTTATTGCACTTATGTAATGGTACCCATTTTGTGGCTGTTTTTAGTAGTTCTGTACTACGGGTCCTGCAGGTTTTCTGCAGATGTGCTAAAATGTACAGGTGCTGAAGCATGCCATGTTCCTTGTTTTTGTTTTCTTGGTGTCTTTTGCTGTACCATCCATTTACAGCTTGTGGTTGTTTGAGAGAGGAGTTCATTTGTTTCGGAT
Source organism: Botia almorhae (assembly GCA_036877575.1). Taxonomy (NCBI): domain Eukaryota; kingdom Metazoa; phylum Chordata; class Actinopteri; order Cypriniformes; family Botiidae; genus Botia; species Botia almorhae. Next base: position 4,894 of record JAZGTJ010018828.1, on the reverse strand, counting down.
TTATGGATTTTACTGTTATTCTGTAGATCCTTCCATAGCACGGTAGTAGAAATGGTCTTGTGTATATAGTTTCTCAATCCTGAATAATCTCCAGCTACTCTTGGTTGTATGCCACTTGAGCACTCCGTCCATTAGCCCCTGGTTGACCGCTCTGAAGGGGTACTGCTCCAGCCCTGTCACTGCAGAGCCAGGGTTAGGGTTAAGTAATTACACTTAACGTCTGTGTTAGTTGTAGTGCTTTAGTTATGGAGCGTGTCTTTGTTTACATTGAGAACAGTTAGCTTCCATTTAAATTGCAATATTAAAAACTTTGTTTTAAAGTTTTCAGTGTGCTCCGTTCCAGTGTTGCATGGCACCACAATCTGCTTATCTTTCTGACGTGTTTGCATTTAGCAGGCTGCAAACAAACTTGATGCAAACATGTAGCTAGGTTTAAGCATAATTTTGTTTAAACATGCTGTCTTGACATTGTATTACCTTCTATGTTCCAAATGCAACACTGTTTAAACAGTTGGCAGTTTAAGTGTACAGTTTGGTGAAGTGTATGGACCTGCAGCTGCTTTTGCTGTGTGTTCATTGCATTGGAAGCGGCAGCGCGTGTGAACCTTGTGTGGGTGATTGAAGAAATAAAAGCCTAGCTTGGTGGGTTTTTTCCCCCCCAAACTCTGCAATCTGGATTTTTTGTTTTAAATGGGGCGGAGTTGAATGCCCCTTTTAATACAGGTCTGGTTGGTCAAATGTAATTTTGATTCTGGTAGGCTAAGTGTCATTTATTTGTCTTCTGGCTGCATTTCATAATTCTATACACGGGGTGCTACAGGTTTTCTGCACACTTCTAAAATGTGCAGGTGCCGAAGCATGTTATGCAGCTTCCCAAGGAAATGGTCATTCTGGAAACTCATTCAGGTCATTCTGTCTTGTCAATGACACTGCTTGTCATTGGGGAAAGGGAACATTGGCTTGTAATCAGTGAGGCATACAAATGGTAGGCCCTCCAGTGTCTGAGGTGACCTGTACTATCATCAGCCTAGAAGCATTTCAGCCAAGTTCTAAATCCACCTATACATACCAGGCAGTGTTGCAACCTTGAGGTAGCCTGATCTTGCCAGCTTTGCATGCCAGAACTGACTTTGTAGTTGCTACTGTCATTGCCGCCTTGACCACATTTATCAACTGTTTGTCAAACTCATCTCCTGCCTTTTCCATTGCTGTCATTCTTTACGGGCTTTGCCATTGTTACTGCTATTGCTGGCTTTGCCACCTCTGCCGCCCGTCTTCACACTTGTAGGCTGTTTATTGTTGGTTCATTTCTCACTTTCTAAAAGTAAATCTTAATTCATAGTTTAATGCTGATGGTCATTACAAACTTTATTCTCCCATTTATTCAAACCTATAAACATTTTAGTATTAGTTTAACTGTCTTGTGGAAATAAAGTACTAGATTTCCTTTAGTGGTTTCTTATGTAAAGCTGCTTTGCAACATTAAGTGTTATCTAAATTGAAGTAACTACATTTTATAGGAACAGTCCACCTGCTGTGCAGCAGTCATGGTCTTCACCCCAATCTTGTCTTTTAACCATGTTTTCTGCTTTCTTCCATTAGAGACTCAAGAACTCTCCTGACTGTGCAAAAACCTTTGGAAGGCTCAAGGTGTGTGTGGTAAGTAACTTCTAATGTGTGTAAACGCTACTAACCCGATGCCTTTTTTTTTTCTCTTTATTAGGTTACTTTGACTCCCTCGGTTACAGTTATGGAAAGTGGATCGCTCCTTTCATAACAAATGTCTGGTGAGTCGAATGACATATATAACGCTGTATAACACTGGTTAGAATGCCCTCTTAAGTCTTCACTTTTTTTCAATTCTGTGCTCCGTATACTGCAAGTTTGCTGTAGGTATCCAAAATGTGCAGGTGCTGAAGCAAGCTATGATCCTGGTTCTACAGGTTCTCCCATATCTTGTAATTTGTATTGTTGCTTAAATTGGAAATGGTCATCCTGGAATTGGTCTTCTGTAACAAGCATTTAATGTTAAACCTTTTTTTTCTTCCCCAAAGGCTTGATTAGACTTGTCAGTTTCTTAATCAACAAACTCGTCAGACTCTGTTGCATGCAACTTGAGAGCTCCACTTAAGCTGGTTATTAACTGTCCTATGGAAGTGTTGCTTCCAGCTGTCATTGCAAGTTCAGGTAATCCTTTGGGTTGTTGTACTTTTAAGATGTCAAAATTTTGTCTAATAACATCTGTTTGCTTAACTTAGGAAATAAGTTTAAGTGTTCTACTGGCTTCCCCTGATCCATGATTTGTTTTTGTCTAGCAGTCCTCTCAGCTGTCGGTTTCAAACCATTGCTTGTCATTGTTCCCGTCCCCTATTGACTTATGATCAGTCCAGAATTTAACACTGGTCATCTGATAAGGTAAATCCACGCATTCCTACCAGGCAGTGTTGAAACTGTAACTCTTCTGTTATAGGGAGAGGAAAGTATTGCAGTGTTTCTGTGTGCAGTGACTTATTGACGACTCGCATGGTGTTTGAATTGTTTGGTAGCAAAGCAGTTGAAGAACTTTCCCTCAACTATAATATGATATCCTGTTTTGTGTGCTTCTAGTGCTGCATCTGGTTAACCATTGGATGTAAAATCTTTTAAATGTGTTGTCATAACATGGTTAGGTCAATGTATGAACCTGGAACTGCTTTGTAGCGATAATGTTGGACAGTTTGCAACAAGTGCTTTTTTGGCTTAAGAATTTAAACTAATGACTTAATACAATAATGGGGTATTCGCTTTTATGCATCAAATGGTGTGGGCCACAAATACTGTTTTAAGCATTCATGACATTTCTTAGAGCAAGCACTCCGTTCATCTCAACTTTCATACTTCTGTTTTTTTGTCTATAGTTCCTGTTCCGAGGGTTCTAGAGCGTTCCAGGTACTGATCCTGCATGTCTGTGATATGGCAATCCGTGTTGACACTTGTGCACCATGGATACATTTAGTATCCATGGTGCACATCCTAAACTGCGTTTTGCAGTTAACTGAAAGTTTGAGAAGTACAGTTCTGATTAAACACAGGACAACATTTCACTAGTTAAAATTAATGCCTTCGTGTTGGAAGACAGAAACTTGGTCTTTGGGTCTGTGTCCTGGTGCTGCAGTTGTTTGAGCACAGCATTTGAAAAGGTAATTTGCAATGGTCTATGTAATCCTTGTCTACTTGGGTATCTGAAAATTGATTTGGATTAGATTTCAATATTCATACAGTTAGCATTTGTCTGAGGCATGTCTTTCTGTCTAATGTTTTTCTCTTGGTTTTTGTCTAGGTATTTTGATGTACTCCTGGCTGGTCCCACAGTCAATTATATGCTAAATGTTTTATTTTAATGCACCAACATTCTTTCAGTACCATTTTGGTGACAATTGTTGCCACTGTCTTATGAATTAAGTTTAACTTTTCATGTTGCAGTGTGCATTGTACTTCTGAATCTTTGTGCCTCTAGTGCTAAAACTGGAATTATCAGGTGGATAGAACTGACATTGCAACAGGTCCCAAATTCGTTGATATTTAATTTGCTTTTCTCTTATCGGCATGGTTGCAAACGGTTAATGACTTAAATGCAAGAATGATAATCTGCTTCTGCAGTGTCTGCCTATTGTTCGTAGGTTGTGAATGATTTATGGACCTGTGTTGCCAACAGACCTCTTTTTCATAGCTGTGTGGTTTTGAAGTCCACACAATGTCTGCAAGTTTTGTCCTGGTGAAGTGAGCGTGATGTTCGCTAGGACTGGTTTCTCTAAAGCTGCACCCCTCCCGTTTTTACGCCAATGGGTACCTGAGAGTGACCCTGACCTTAAGGATAGTTGCTGGAACTTCCTCCAACCTCAACTCATTCCATCAGATATCTATGCCTGCCTGCCAGCTACTTTCTGTAATGAGAAACACGGGAGCTTTTCTCAGAACAAGGTCTCAATTGTATGGAGGTTCAGCTCAATGTTCCACTGCTGTTTTGCAAAGACTGTGCCAACTGTTATGGGACACTTTAGAGTTCACGGTTTGCATGTCTGTCACTTGTACTACAATAGAAAACGTGCTGCATTTCTCTTGAAAGCTTCCTTTTAATACTAACCCTTCAGTGACGTATAGCTGCTGTCTTTTCTGAAGATGGTGATGCCTACAACCATGAATGAATCTAATCATCTGATCTTCTGGTTCTTAGGGTGACCTCAGAACTCGTAGTCCCTCAGCGTCACTGTTTGTGGGTGGTACAATGGTAACATCTTTACTGCTTTTCACTTCTGCCTTGTTAATTTTGGTCCTTCTTTAAAGTTAATTGTATATTACATTTATTTGCTCCGACAAAGTAACAGTTTGTCAAAGTTGGTCTAGATCTGATCTTGTAGCGAGCTAATCTTGCCCTGGAGACGTTTAAATCCTTGTAAAGGTTTTTTTTTTTTTTTTTAAATAGCTGTGCATGAAAGCTGAAGTCTAAGTTTCTGTTAGCTTTGTGGGTGTGCACAGCAGTTTGCAGTTTGTATAGTGCAGCCACTGAATTGGGATAAACTGGTAAATGATCTACTTGCATCGTTTTGGCATGGTTGCATTTAGCAACCAAGCAAACCAACTTGACGCAAATATGCAAGCAAGTTTAAGCCTAATCTTTTTAAATGTGCTGTCATGGTTGCATCACAAAATTGTTCAGTGTTGCATTTGGAACCGTGTGTAATGTATGAACCTGGCACTGCTTTAGCTGTTTATCTGCCTTTAATACATTTGGTAAGTTAAATGTCTCTAATGCCGGAACTGCACCTCCCTACCTACTCTCACTCCTGCGCACTTATGTGCCTACCAGGAATTTGCGTTCTGCGAACGAACGTCGCCTGGTGGTTCCATCCCAACG
>JAZGTJ010018827.1:0-11222 GCA_036877575.1 Botia almorhae | reverse complement strand
AAATACTGCTCAGGTACAACACAATTCCCAATTTTGGACTTCAGACTGCAGAGCATCAGTTGTAGTCCACACAATGTTAAAATTCATCACACTAATGATGTCTGTACACGGTTTGTGGTCCTTTTATTAAAAGTCGTGCATGGATAAAAAATTTAAAAGTAATACACTGTGTTGAAAACTGCAGTCTATGTCTCTCACAAAGCTACTGTACGACTTGACATGACTTCTGTTCTCTTGGAGAACAAAATCATACACATTTATGCAGAACTAACACAGAAGTGATGAAATGATGTCAGAATTTTCATTTGAGTTATCCATTTCTATATCAACAGCCCTACACTGGCTCTCAAAAGCTCTATTTGCATTTATGCAAATTTAATGATGAACAAAGACAGTGAGAGTATGAAACAGTGGTGGGCTCAGACCTGTACATTTCACTCCATCAGAGCAACGCCTGGAGGTTCAGTCTGTACATAAATCCAGGTGTTCTGTGAGGCATAACGTCCTAATTAAGCTCCCTCACTGTAATGAACGCTTCAAGTTTTATGATTATTCTGCCTCAGACATTCTCAGACCCCGCGGGCCAATTTACCAGCTTACAATCAAGAAATGATGAAGTGCATCTCCTGCTGATCAATGCCATAATTCTGCTCTACCTCCCATTCTGCAGAATTAGCTCATGTGGCCCTTCCATTACTCATCAGCCGTTGTTCTGCAGGAGAACAGCGAGAAGGTTTGATCAGGTCTCATCCGTACAGCATCTCCAAATCTAATAGGCAACCTGCCAAAGCATGAGTCTAAAGACAGAGACGGATGACTGTGCTTATTAAAAACGGAGCTGCTGCAATTGAACAATTATTTCTCCTTTTTAAGCCGTGCACATCAAATCAAGCGTGAATTTGAATCCAGCGGTCAAATAATGTGGATTATAATGGAAGAGCGCGTCTATTAAGGACAACGTTTTCTTACCATGTGTCTTGTTTTAAAGTCCAATTCAAAATTGCATTACAAGAGCAGCCAGTAACTTTCAAAGGGAAACCATCAAGAAAGCTCTGCTTCAATAGCAAAGGTGAGAATAAACAACAGCGCGCTACTCCGTGAAATCAATCAGAGCCAACAGGCCCGTCTGGCGTCAGCGGTCAATAACACAACGACAGATGTGGAGCAAACCAAACAACCTCCGATCGCTTTCTAAAGACTTCATTAGCATTACAGTAAAACCCGTCATGGGAGCACAAGCCCGTGTTTTATCATGTGTGACAGCAGTAAATGAAGTTTAGACACGTTTGCGCTCATGAAGCAGTAGGACAGGTGCGGATAACAACTTAAAGACGTGCACTGTCATTCTCCACAAGTTTGTGTTTCAATAGCACTTTTTAAAAAATAGATACTCACAGGTGTGGAGAGTCCGGTCATACCTGTAGTCTCCTGTAGTATGTTTAAAATCACCGTCACACCAGACGCGGCGTTCATTCACTTCCATTCACCGGCGTGCTGTGAACTCTCACCTGCAACCAATACATATCGATTAATGACGTGTAATCACAGATTATTAATACTGAATATCCACAACATGAGGATCGAACCAGGAACCTTCTCACTGAACAACAGCAGTGCTGTGCATAGAGTCCATTCCCAAAATAACATTAAATGTAATATTAGGGAAGCAAGCAGGACGTATTACAGTATAAATTAAATTTAAAGCAAAGTTGATTTTAAACGTTATAAAATACAAAGAAGCTCATTAAACAGCTAAAAGCGTAGTTTTTAATATAGCCTAACAGTGTTATCATACACCACATAATTATGATCAGAGTTGGAAATCAAACGCAACATTTTAATGTCAATATTAAATTAATCTGTCAATTGGAATATGTGTGAATGAAGAATGCCAGGAAGTCAACGTAATTAGCCCACATTGATGAACTTAAGACTTATTATAAAACTGCTGTGGGACTGTCACATTCCTTCTGAATTTCCTGTCATTCCGATTCCAGTTGAATTTCTTGTGGACCAATTTATCAAAGCAGCTCTATAAAACTGGTGAAAGCTGTTTGTTTTGAACCAATCACCTGAGCCGTAACTGTCATGTGACTAATCTGGAATCAAGACATGACAATGCTGATCGGCCAATAGCATCACATTAACACATGATCCGAGCCCTGAACCGGCGATTATCATGAGCTATGATGTCAAGGGCAGCAGTCAGGAAAAACTCAATTTCATACATTTAAGAGGCCTAAGATAAAGAATGAACACAACCCCTGCACTATAATGAAATATATTGATTCTGACTCATGAACTGAACAGGAGCCAATTCTTAAACTCTGAGATCTGTAAATTACACAGCATCATTTTCCTCAGTGCTCAGTGATGTTGCCTGGGTGAACTCGTTGTCATTTCGCTGGTTTTGTGTGTAGCTGTGGGAGTTTGAGGAGGTGTTGATGATCAAACAGCTCTTGACTGACAGAAGACTGTGTGTGAGTCTGGTTCACACACTCATAACCACAGTGGCAGCACAGAGAATCAGCTGCTACAGATGTTTGTCGTGATAATTGCTATCTGAACAGTACCGAGGAAACAATCCAGTTCCTCTCTGAGATAACACTGCACTATTTGCATTTTTGCATTAACCTTAAGTTGCTGCGACTGTATTCAGTTCAGAGATAAAAACGTTACCAGAATTAACATATAGGCCTATGTTGCAAACCAGGAAGCAATTGTGAAAATCACTGGTCATTTTATCACTGCAACGAAAAAGCGAAACTCTTGGCGACTTTTTCAGGAAACACAGACAGCGCATCTGTGCTGAGTCTAGTCGCATTAGTGCAGAGCTTCTATACTGTTTTGTTTATCATACAGAAGTAAACAAACATGTCCTTTCAACCAGAATAAAATGTATTAATAAAACCGGCACCACTTACAGGCCCGAAAATATGCGCCAATTTTGTTAATACATAAAACACAGAAGTGTGATTTCCCAGCGTGACAGATGGAAGAAACGCTGTGTTAGTATTAACCATATTAAAGAGGTGACACAATCTCTGCCACAATGCTGTAGTGTCTGACTGGATGCACAGCATTATAATATCAATAATAATAAACAATCATTTCATCTCCATTATACCAGTTAATATGTTTATTTATTTTGCTATAGTAACTGCAGCGTACCAGTTCTAGTAAACCAAACCACTGCTTTAGTAAATCTGTTTAATGTCATAACCCCAGAATGGTTGAACAAATGCACTGTTACTCACCGTTTATCTCCTAAACATGTATCATAATAACAAATCCAATATTTCGCAATATTTCATAAAGCTTAACTGACTCCACAAAGAACATCAAGGAGGAAGAATTTCAGGTGGAAATGGGCAGGTCAGGACCTGCAGCAGGTACTTTCACTCCCTCGCGATTCTCAAGCTGTGACTGGTTGAATGTTGAGATGGGGCGGGGCTTGAGAGGCTCACCTGTTTACCTGCTTCAGTTGTGTGTGAGAGTGTCTGGAGATAGGACAGAAAACAGGTGAGCACACTGCTGGATTTTTTCTAAAAGTTATTCTGATTTTGATCGCTCTTTAAAAAGGTAATTATGAATCATTCATGTGAAATGTCTCTTTACAGTCCTGCTAAGCTTTATATTAACAGAGAGAACAGGAAGTCAGTTGGTTTTGATAGGAGGGACTTTAGTTTGAACTTTGCTCTTTACAAGCACTGTAGAAATGAATTCCTTGCCTGCATTAGACCGTCACTAATTACTTTCTCTGACTTATTTAATGTCTATAAGACTGAACTGATTATTGCAGATGTTGGCATACACTCACACAGAATGTATATCTCTGAATTCAGCGGAGTGTGTGTATGTTGAAGCTGTATTTGGCGTTTATGTCTGTGTCTCAAGGTCTCAATCATTACTGTGTTTGTTTAGTGGGCAGCTGTATGATTGAATGATCTGTAGATGTATTGATAAGAATCACAGTTTCTGTTTTGAAGTTTTAAACATTCACTTTACATGAAATACTTCCTTGATCTGTGATAAGTGCAGTATATGTTGTACTACTGTAAAAACCTGACAGAAACCTCGTTATTTTCCTTATAAATACCTCATTTATATGGAGAACATTTGACCACTTTGTATGTTCAGTTTTCTTGACTGGATGGTTGACAACTAATGAACAGAAAAATTAATATAGTTATGAGAACATTTAAAATGATCATTAAGTAATCAAGGAGACAAAGTAACAAAATGTGACGCTTTTTAATCGAACATTTAAAGGCTAATAGAATAATTATTAATATTTAATTAATAATATCAATATTAATAAGATAATATTTCAGTATTATATCAGCCATCTTGTGTGTAGACATCAGTACAGGCCATTATAAACCTGTACAGTCCACCGTACAGTCTACCTGATGTGATTTATTAGTTTCACATTTGTTGATGTTGCTTCTATTCCACAATGACTCGTGATTTGTTTTTACACTTCAGAACTGAAACTGGAGTCACTCTCACAGACGAGACGGACACTAATTGTGTTGTTCTCATGCAGGTTTCTGTAAGAAGTTCAGACATTTGGATATGAACAAGATCTGGATCAACTGCCCGCTACCTTTGGCTGCATTATATGTGCTTGCATGTCTAAATCATGCAGGTATGTGAATGTTGTGTAGTTATTTAACTCTCTCTTTCGGAGGGTTTTGTGCTAAAGGTCACGTTTCTCTTCGTGTGGGCTGCATCAAGTTTGTACAGGAGTCGATGTGTTTTCATGTTATGCATAAATTTTCCCTGCATATTAAAATGTTTCTCTGGCCTCCCACTTCAGTGTGTGCAGATTCTGACTCTTCATTGCATTACGTTGCATTTCAGACATTAAAAACAGCACATGCAGTGTGCAGAAAACAACAGGGCTGTTCGTTGTGCGTCAGAGCAAATACTGCACAGAATTCTAGAGCATAAACATGTCTGACCAGCAACCACCTCACTGAAGTTGAAGCCAACAGTATTTCTCACCAGTTCATAGCTGGAGAGTTTTTATTCCAGCTGAAAGAGACACTGAGAGTCATAAATTCACTAAGTCACTCCCTGTGTTTTGTGATTGTGTATTGATAACAGGTGTGACATAGTCACCTTACAAGTTCTGTTGTTTTGGTAGTGCTGAGAACAGAGTGAGGCAGGCAATCTGTAGATACAATAAAACACAAATACAATAAAACAGCAGATGTCTCTAGCAAAGCCCAAACGGTCGTGCTGTTCCTGAACCACAGCAGACAGGTTATTCCCCTGGAACAGAAAGGAAACAGTTGATCTTAAAGAGGCTGTGATTTTGGGACAGAGGTTTGACAAGAGTGTCTGAGGACTGTGGCAGTTACCCAGCATCAGGTCACGTACTTGTCATTTCATAAAATCTGTCTATCAGCCGACCAGTTTCTGCTAAAAGTAAATAGATGTTGCTTGGTAATATTTGTGAGGACGTCACAGCACTAAGTATGACAGAACATTTTAATCATGTAAACAATTTAATTTTTAAATACTTGCACAGTTGAGCTTCTTCTGTGTGTTGTACCACAGCACCAAACTCTCCATCAACATTTATTGCTCATTGTTTCAGTATTTATACATATAACTGGAGGAGGTGTTTCTGTAAACAGGTCAGTAACAGAGGCCAATTACAGTATATGTGTGAATCTTACTATAGTAGCAGAAATAGTCTGTTTAAATGTGAGGGTCAAATAAAATGGCCATGAGAAAGAAGCAGAGCTGCTGTGAGGAACTCTGACTAACATTATAAATGGACTGATAAGAGACAAATGAGTTGCAGCAGTTTGACTGTTTGAAAGACGGTTCAGTGTAACAAACGTCTTGAGTGAAAGATGAAACAGATGTTTGTAAAGTGACTGATCATGAGGTCATTATTCTGTGTGTCTTTGAACTGGCAGGCGTCTCTGTGGCCATCCAGGTGACCTCCACCGGACCACAGACGGTGAAGAAGGCGCAGGGGGAGAGCGTTACTGTGGGCTGCACGTATACCATTGATGCAGCTGATGTCGGCGAGCTGGACATTGAGTGGTCTCGTGTCAGTCAAGATATGACCCAGAAAGATCAGCTGGTGAGTGAGGGGGAGAGACCACTGAGAACAGAGTTTTAAAGAAGATTAGAGCACAAACTCCTCTTTTATTGAGATTTTATTGAGCTTGGGCTGGTTAATCACATCTTAAGAGGGATAGTGCAACCAAAAATGAGAATTCTGTCATCATCCTCTCATCCTAATGTCATTTTGAATCTACAGTTTTGAAGCATCTCAGTGCTGTTTATGGTAATTGCACATGAGGGTGAGTGAATGATGACAACTGTCATTTTCAGGAGAAAGAGCTACAATGTGTGTCTGATGAAAATTGTTTCAGATCCTTTCAAAAAAACATCAGAATATGCTTCAAATACACCGCCGGACACAATTCCCAGCAGGTGCGAGTGTAGATTATGTGTTGGAGCAAAAGAACACATGCCAGGCTGCTGGTCAACTCTATTTCAAATTTGGTATCTGTGATGATAAGAGAAAGTGATGTTTATTCAGAGGCACCAGTCGAGTCCTGAATACACAGATCATCCAGACGGAGTTTTTTTGGTCACCTCTCCCCTGACTGAATTCCTAACCTCAGGCTTTCTGACGGTGTGTACAGAGATTTAGAGAAATCCGTCTGACTGTCATGTTAACAGCTTGTCCTGACGACAGCAGGTGGTTAAACCTGTTAGATTTCATAAGACTCGTTTGTCCGCCTCACTGTATTTGTGTCTGTCTCTTAGGTCTTATCCTACACTGGGGGGCAGGAGCACAGGTTCGGAGACCCAGGCCTGATAAGTCGCTTTAAGTTTGTTACTGACCCGAGCCGTGGAGACGCCACGGTCACCCTCTCCTCCCTCCTGACCTCAGACACTGCCACATACCAGTGTAAGGTCAAGAAGACACCCGGCATTGACTCCAGGAAAGTGACTTTATTGGTGCTAGGTGAGGACCGACACGCTGTCAGTCTCTGCTGACTACTTCAGACAACTTGATCAGGCTTCTGGTTTCTGTTGTACCGGTTCCCTCCACCCTCATGAGCCTCTTTCACACTGACATGAGTGGAATGATGGGTGGAGTAGACACTCTTTGTAAACGAACTCGACCCAACCCTTCACTTCATCTGTCAACACATTACTGCCACTCGTCTGGAGGAGATACAACACACCGCTATAATCTGTCACTGTCTTTTAAGACATGTTTTACACTAGAGTTTTACTCTATTAAATTACATTAAACATTCAGATTCTAACTGGCTGTAACAACTGGAGGAAAGTAAAAAGTCACTATGAAGCTACTTCATGAAACATGTGTTCTATGTGTGTGACTAAATGTAAATGTAAATGTATGTATGTAGGGCAGATTTTCATAACCTCTGTTTGTCTCTCAGTAAAGCCCTCAGTGCCTAAGTGCTGGGTGGAGGGCAGTGAGGAGAAGGGTGGGACCGTCTCACTACGCTGCCAGTCCTCGCAGGGCTCAGCTCCTCTGAAGTACTCATGGACGAGAGACAGTGGAAATCTTCCACCTACCGCAGTACAGAGTGAGTTGTAAACAGTCTGGTTCCACTACTTAGCGAGTACTTCAAGCGTAAGAGAGACATTTGGTATCGCTTGAATAACCCACAGCTTCAGACATGTGTAAGCAGCTGTGGATGAGAACACACACATTTCAAAGGCCTCATCGGTTGTGCTGTGTGCTGTACACTGACCGGGTGTTGGGAATGACTGCACACTCTAAATGACTGTTCTGTTTGAAGATGTCCAGACCGGAGAGATGCTGATCAGAAACCACAGCGAGAGCTACACAGGGAAATACCTCTGTGAGGTCAGCAACGAGGTCGGCACAGAGCGATGCACATACACCCTTCAGGCATATAACCGTAAGTATACAAGCATTTACAGTGAAAGTATGAGCACACACACCACCCTTACATCTAAATGTCACTGCATGAGATGAGAAAACATCAAACCAAGTGGCATTAATTATACAGAAATATAGCACAAACACAACATTTTGCACAAAATAGACGTCTGGGGCTAGCTGTCACTCATTCAGTGATCACTTATCAGAGTAGGTTGATTTTTATATTCTTATAGCTTTCCTGTAGCTCAGTGGTTAGAGCATGGCATTAACAACACCAAGGTCATGGGTACGAGGGATTGTACATATTTTGAATCAATGTATAGTATAATGTACTGTAAGTCACTTTGAATAAAAGCATCTGCCAAATGCATCAATGTAAATGTAAATATCGTCTTGACAACAAAAGGTCCTTCAATGTGGTAGGTTGTCACAATAGGAACATGTGATTAATCAGTCCATTACATTACTTACATTAACATTACACAATCAAATGATCATCAACAGTTTTGAATTGGGTGTTTAAAACTGACATACATACATAACACAGCTGGATTATACAGGAAATATTATAGTAACTATATTGTAATAATGAGACAATGCCCCAGATTTTACTTATACTGTTAAAAATATAGACAAAACATTTCCTGTAAACTAAGAAATGATTTCTGAGAGAATTTGAAGTGTAATTTTTATGCAGATGACAGTTGTTGGATTTTTTTTATCTTAAGCGATTCAGACACGGGTTTCACAGTGAACCCTTCTCTCTGTACAAAGATAGTGAACGACTGTCTGTCAGAATCCTTCTCTCTCTCTTTTGACCAAGGTTCATGTGTGCCTTAATTACTTAGCTAACTGCAGTAACATTTCTGTGTATAAAGACCATTATTGGTGACCTTGCACAAAATGTGTAGCCTCACTCAGAAGATAATGTTTGTGGAAATCAGTGTTTTCATGAACTCATTTATTCTGCAGGTGATTCTGTAAGATCATAAAGAACTCACTCCTGTATAATTTACTGTCATTCCCAGCAACCAATAAAGTGGGAGTGATTGTGGGAGCTGTGATTGGTGCATTGCTGTTGCTTCTCCTCCTACTTTTGCTGATCTGGCTGCTGATTTGCTGTTGCCACAAGCGGCGCTATGAGAAAGAGGTTGCCAATGAAATCAGGTGGGAGAATTTTAGGATGTATTATTAATTTGCATTTTAAACCTCACTATCACTGGCTTCTAAATAAATTAACACTGACTCATTTAGAACAATGTACAAACCACATAGGAACACCAATTTAAGCAGTAATGAACTTCACTGGACGCTCATGCTAACATGACATGATAAAGAGTGGTTTTAAGATAGCAATTTCAGTACTACTGTATGCCTGAAAGCAGGTACTTCCCCAGTTACCTTCAAAGTACACACATTTAGTGCACAGTAGACGAGTATGACGTGACAGCCAATGGCTCACAACAGATCTCGATGGTAAATTCCTGGTTGACTAGTCAGTGAAACCTTGCTATTCATCACCTTGGCATTGCAAACACACCCAATAATAACCTGTACTGGATTAGTTGCCAACAACAGATACAGTTTGTACCTGTATAACAGTGAAGAATTATAATTATGTTTTCATGATTTTTACAGATTCAGAATCTGCCATTTCTAGTTTAAAAGATGCTTCCAGAACTCAAATTTGAGCTTATCAAAACTAATTCGTTTATAACTAATAATATATAAAACATATGATAAAATACAAAACAAATGTATTTTTATTACTTTATAGGGAGGATGTCGACGCTCCTGAGAGTCGACCCGGAAGCCGAAATACAAGCTTCCGGTCCATAAGGAACTACCGTGCGCATCCCGGGCTGTACTACAACTCGGTTCGGAAAGCTGAAGTTATGCGGGCTGGATCCGGTCGCAGCAGTGAACACAGCAGAGTCCAGCGGGAAGCCAGCATGTTAGCTAATGATAACAGACCCCCACTGCGATACGACAGCAAATATGGATACCCTGTATAACCACAGATGTCATCCAGGGGGCGCTGCACTGCGCAGATTAACCTGAACTGTGACAATGAAAGACCACAGGGGAATATTCACATTTTTGATGTTTTGCATGAGGTTCAGGATATTGATCTACTATTACATGTATATATGTGTTTATGTATTTTTGTATGATTGTATTGGACTCTGTATATCCCGATGTTTTGGTGATTTTAAAATGATTCTGAATGAATGTTAGTGGCCAGCTGAACAGTAATTCAACTAACAAACCTTTAAACGTGTTTGTAACAATAAATTCAGTTGTTTTAAATTAAAAGTCTAACATGTCACTTTCAGTGGTTGATGACATAATAAATACGCAGTAATAAACAAGCCAAGGTTGTTTGCTGGTCTTAACTAGTCTCCCTGGTACAGCTGGTCTGCTGGCAGGTTTTGGGCCCGTTTTTAGCTGCTCAGACTGAGAGAAGACCATTTCAAAACCATTTTAAACCAGCTATAACCAACAAACTAGCAAACTTTTCAGCCAGGTTAAAAACCTAGATTATTATTCTCTAGTACAAGTACAAATTCAAGAGTTTGTGTTTTAAATGAAACGGCATTAGCCAGCAGCTTGAAGCGTTTCCTCAGTGATCCAGCTGAAATCAGCGCTGGTTTACACATGACGCCAGTAAATTGTTCTGATTTGCATCTGCAGACGAACGGATGCGGCGGTGTTGAGCGCGAGCGCCCCCCGGCGGCAGTGTCACTACAATCCCAACAACCCATCTGTCTTCTGTCATCTCTTCAGCTGCACTGTTTTCCTCTCAAGCGTTTGCCTATTAATAATGAGTGTTAGAGACATGAGATCTGCCTCTTTTACACACACTGATTCTATGTATTTAACAAAACTGCATACATAACAATTCAGAGAGAACTGCACGAAACTAGCCGAATTCTTCATGTCAAGGTTCATTAGGTTTGTAATAAATGTTTGTAAATGTAATATTTTGCTGCATAAAAATTAATATTGTTACTCCGATTCTCCCTGCAAACATAATAACACTATAACTATTTTATATATTTTTTTAAATTAATGATTACAGCTTGCCTGTGTATAATGCTCTGTGTTATTCTGGTTGGTTGCCAGTGTGTTGCCATGCAAATACTAAAGTGTTCTGATATTATATATATGATATTCTGTCTGTACTGTATGATATTATGTCTTTACTGTATGATTCTGTCTGTACTGTATGATATTCTGTCTTTACTGTATGATTCTGTCTGTACTGTATGATATTCTGTCTTTACTGTATGATTCTGTC
>JAZGTJ010018826.1:0-11223 GCA_036877575.1 Botia almorhae | reverse complement strand
AGGCGTCTTTCTAATTTACGCTCGTTACAAAGGTACCCCAACAGAATTTACCCCTTGGAGAAATCTTCCTTTTTGTTTGAAAGATTTTGCAACTATAACTATTGTTGCATTTCCTCTCTAAAAGGTCAAATAGCTTGTAAGTTAGAATATAGAAAAGAGTTAAGGTTATTGTTAAACCATCCCTGTAAAACATTTTTGCTGCCTTAATGTTTAGTCAGACTGGCTGTACAAGTCATTTCAACTTACAATTTAAAATTTTGACTGGTGTTGTAAGAAAAATGATGAAAAAACAAATAGAATATTATTTTCAGAAATGTGACAGCAAACGAGTTTTACTATTATTATAATTAAGCATAACTTGTCAAAGATCTGCCAGGCTCTACACACAACCAATCACCAGCCACTGATCAAACAAGCCCCTCTCACAGCCAATCCCATTGCACCAGTTCACCTGAGTACTAATCAGCTGCGCCTGCTATCACTTATCCCATTATCTCATCAGATGTAAGCATACCCTGAGCCAGCACTCACTTTCAAGTATTGTTAAATGTGAAGGACTTTTTACATGTGATGCCAGGTTTCATGTTATAAAGTGTGCACATTTCTGCACAATTCCTGATATTTCATATTTTTGGTTTGTGCTGATCTATTACTCACCCTCACATCCAGTCCTCAGAGGAAGCTGAATCTCTCTTCACAGTCTCTGTTCACCCACTGCTCAGTGTTTAAGTTGCCGTCTCCACAGCGATAGGGATAAACTCCAGTAGTGAAGCTTCATTATCAAAAGGCTCTGCGTTCAACCAGCAACAATTTCCAGCAAGGAAGCACAGACCCAACCATACATTACTCAGAACGATGAGTGATCTGTTATGCCTCTTAATCCCTTTCAGACAAAGAGATTTGTCTGAAATTTGTCATTTTGGCACTTTCCTGCTCCAGGGCTGTGATTATCAGGTCCAGAAACATGGTCCAGAATATACTGGTCCAGAAACATGAAAACTGGCTATTTTTGCTCATAACGTTTGAATGTTTTGATCTAAAATAATGTGAGTGGTCTCTTTAGATTCCTTGAGGCATTCTGAGTCAAAAAATATCTGATGCATTTTAAATTTTGTCGGAAAATGTAGTATTTAACAAACGCAATTGCGTATCATTACGAAACTTTATATGATTCATCATCACCATATTCTGAGGTTACCTGCAAAGCATGGGGGCCATATATAGTACAATTATTAAATTAATATAGTATAATTCATGAAAATGCTTATACAAGTGATTGCATTAACATATTGTCCTGCAACTTCTTTCTTTAGATTCTTTGGCTCTTGCTGAATTTTGGTGACAGCACCACCTACTGGCCAAAATGTGTAAACCACTTTATTGTGCTGTAATGGGTTTTACCCATGTTTTCTGAGAAACTGCTTTTCTCATCTTATTTTTCTTAATCTCATTGCTAAAGCATCAAATGCTTCCCATAGTGCCGCTCATGGGCTTGACCCTGTCATTGCTGCTTGAAGCTATACTCTAACATTCTACAAACTTAAATCAGATAAAGCTGTGCTTGTTCCGGATAAAGAGAGTTTACGGATGAGAATTTTATGCTAAGAGCAGTTTTAATGACGTGTCGAATTAATATTTCTTCACTGCAGTTTTCAGAAACTGTCCTCACACTGGAGCTCTTCAACCTCCAGACAACCACCGCTGCAGTTGGTATGATCACAATAATATATGTTTCTGGATTATTTTTTTCCTGGGGCAACAGTCCTGTCGGAGAAATGTAATCCTAACCCCTGGACTAACTCAATAAATCACCTTAAAAATGAGAGAAATTAAAATTGATACAGAGAAATTAAGTGAAATTGATACAGGCCAAAATCTGATTGGCCAACAGTAATATTGTTCCATTATCAACAGGGATGGCAACATCATGTGACCAACACGGTGAACATCATGAGAACATTGTGTACCAGAGCTTTAATTTATCTGTAACAGAAAATACTTTAATAAGGATGAATAATTAAGACGATGATGATTAAAGTGAAAGGTACAGTAGAGAACAGCCATGGGTAACAATAATTTGCAGGACTGTTTATAAAGTTTATAAAGACTGAAGGAGAAACGACTATTTTACCGCCAGGGTGCAGACCTGAGGCGCCAGGGTGCAGACCTGAGGCGCTAAAAAAGCGTAATCCAAACTCAAGAGCATAAATCCAAAACCAGGGAACACACGAATTAATACACAGACCAGAAACAATGACCAGAAAGATGACCACAAATGATGACTAGAAACGATGACTAGAAAGGGTGCAGACCTGAGGTGCCAGGGGGCAGACCTGAGGCGCCAGGGTACTGGCATTCGGTTGCAGACTCACTCTAGGGAGTCCCAACACCACCAACTGGGTAGGTTCTGGTGTGGCGGGTGTCATCGCTGGAGCAGCCTCTATAGTAGCGATCGTTGTCGCCAGGACACTGACTGGAGAGGCGGGCGCCGCCAGGTTCGCCTTAACACCAAAAGCACAAAAACACCAAAAGCACAAAAACACCTGCTGTGCTGTTGTCTAGGTGGTGGGTTATTCTGTTAGGTAAAAACGGTAGTGTTGGTGCAAATAAACATTGGCAAGGACACAGAACTAAAATAGAAGCGATATTTAATGAATTGACAAAACAGGAAGCAACACAAACACTAACCAAAAAAAATAACAAGACAGATGCAAACAGCAGGGAAAACAGAAAATAAACCTTGATGAAGGGATAATATACAAAAACTAGGCAGAGTTATCCAGAGGGGTAATCCAAAAGTGTAATCCTAACTCAAGAGCATAAATCCAAAACCAGGGAACACACGAATGAATACACAGACCAGAAACGATGACCAGAAACGATGACAAGAAACAATGACAAGAAACAATGACAAGAAACAAAGACCAGAAACGATGACAAGAAACTCCAAAACTCCAAACAATAACCCACAACCACATTAACTAAACCCGGAACTTAAATACACATAATAATCAACTAAACACAGGTACAGACGATTAGACTAAAACAGAAAGTGACATAAAACACAAGGGACACGGACCAACATCAAAATAAAAGTCTATGCTCCTCGCTGCCATGGGACAGTTGGTATATTAACCACTAATATCTGTGTTGCTGAAGGTGTGTTCCTGTTGATTTAGATGTGCGCTATGAATCATTGATCATCTTGGTTAGACAGTTCCAGAAAGACAGTTTTCTGTGCCAAAAACGTTTTTGTTTTCGTCAGAATTTTAAATGGAAAAATGTTAATTGTAACACATTGTAACACAATGGTTTCCAATGTAACAAAACAGCAGAAAAAAATCCTTTAATTATTAGACATTTATAACTTATTTATGGTTATTTTTAATAACATACATCTACATTTCTGTTACTGTATTTACCCTTTACTAATTCTGTATTGGCTTCTACAGGCTTGTCAGACAACAGTGGATCTGTTACGAAGGAGGCCACTGCTTTGTCTCCTCCGTGCCACCAGAGGGAACCCTCTTGAGAATACTAGTTATTATTCGGACTGCATTTTCCGTGAGCCCCGTACCTGGGGCTGATTACTTTCTGTTTGCTGCACCTGACTCCACTCAACCCAGCTATTTAAACCCCAGACTCTAATAGGCTCAATGCAATGTCCTGTTTTGCCATGGCTAACATTTCAGAGCAGTTGTCCACAGTTGTTTACCTGGTTTATATCTGGATTGTCTATCAT
This sequence comes from Botia almorhae, assembly GCA_036877575.1. NCBI lineage: Eukaryota > Metazoa > Chordata > Actinopteri > Cypriniformes > Botiidae > Botia > Botia almorhae. The sequence goes on along the minus strand of JAZGTJ010018826.1, from coordinate 7,481 downwards.
GTTTTTGATTGTTTGCTGCCTGCCCTGACCATTGTCAGTCTTACCGCTACTGAGTTTGCCTAGTCCCTATTGCTCTGTCCTCATAACTCTGTGTAGTCTCTATTACAGAAACTGCCAGAAATAAACAGTGATAATTACAGTACAATACTACAGTAGTGTAGTTCTCATATTGGTGTATGAAAAAAGGTGAACACAGGTGAAAAAGGTGTAAAGTGTTCATTAACTACAGGATACACCCAAACCCTACTGTAAAGTCTCTAACATTCAGAAACAAACACTGTCACATAAGAGACAATAAAACAGCTCCATCATCACAGTTGATTAAACTCATTTATTGTGGTTAATTTTCATAAATCACAGACAAACTGAATTATAACTGAATTCTGTAACAATTCCTGATAAGCTATTATCCTAAACCCTAAACATTACACCCAAAACATGTAAAAATTATATCTACTGTAAACACTTCACCAAAATAGTGATGGAATTATACATGTAATAAACACCTTCTTCCATTTATTTATTAAACCCTTCACAGTATAACATCTGTCCTCATCATTTACTAATAATCACCAGATCATATTTCCATCATCCAACACTAAACTTTAGGAATAAATACAACAAATAGAAAAAATAAACCAACAACCAAATGAAATTGTTAATGCAATTCAAAAACCCAACAACCAAAATAAGAATTATAGTCAACAGTTCTCTTAAACTCTTCAATGTCATAGAGGAATGATTTTTCTGCAATAGTGGAAAAAGGCTTTTGTGGAGTAAGAAAGAATTTTTTTAATGGTTCACGGTAAGGAACTTTTAGGAACCTATATTTTTAAGAGTGTAGACACATCACCTGAGGCTACTTGTAGTTCAACAGGGTTATTTCTAAAGTTACATAATAAAGAGGTTGATGATTTGTATATGACTATCATCAGTCATATTTTGACTGATTCATTTGATTGATCTCTGGAAACAACATCTTTGTCATTAGGTTTCTAGTTCTGGGTTCTGGTACGAAGCGTGATCTGATTTTGCTCTTACACACTTTTAAGAGACTTAACAGTGGGGTTTAGGGCACCCCAATTTTCATAGCTCAGATATTCCCCCTCCACCACTTGGTAGTTCCCTCCAGTGTAGTTAGGTCCCTCATAGAGTATCCAGGTCCCAGCGATCACCCTACAGGAGTGAACCTCACTTATACCACAGTGGTCCTCCAAAGAGGGACAGTCTTCCACGATTGCAAGCTTTTTGCCAGACAAATGGTCCAGCTTGCAGAGTTGAATCTCACACTTCAAAAATAGCAAAAGAAAATTGTATAAGTATTATTTTTTCAGAAATATAACTGTAAGCAATCATAAACAAAGCTTTGTTTATGTACAGGTTCATTTTGATAGGTGTGGGGCTTGCACAGATCTATGTGATAATTACATTTTTAGTCTATGTGAAAGTTCTTTACTTTCGTTGGTGCTCCAGATCATCTAAATGAACATTTTACAATGTCAATAATAGATTTGTGTGCAATTATGTGCATAGACAAGAGAGCTCTGTGATGTATATGCAATGTAGAGATTACAATCAGTTGGGGCGTGAATGATAAGTGTGTCAGATTTAGTCTATGAGCCACCAATAATCTTGGGTCTATGTCTATGACCCAACACACATACATAATACTTCAATACACTATATTTTTAAATACACTAATTATACGCACATAGTCAAGGTGTCCAAAATCATTCCAAAACCACTTTTCAAAGCACTTCACAGCATCCTTCTTTACTTCATCAGACTTCTTCTTGTAATACACCCTGACAAGTCGTTCCTTAAACTTCTCTGGCAGGAGACTGGATACCTGATAAGTCAGACATGATGTATTGATCATATAAACCATAATATTGATCATAGATTTACTAAAATAGTGGTTATTGTGAATATTGTCTCTGTTTATGTGTATCAAAACTGAAATAGATAAGCTGTCAATAAGCATAGTAATGGCATGCATAAAAATGGGCTTAACTTAAAAGTTGTCTCTAAATGGTCAGCTTTAAATAACACCTCTCCTATTTTAACTATAGTGCTTTTCCAGTCATGCTAATCATTTTTGTTTAGACCACGTCTGAAGGTGCACAGTATATAAACTGTATACAGTATAGGTGGATTTAGTGATATTGACCAGTGTTACTTCTTGCTAGAGCTGGAAGTATAAAACCCATCAGGATTCTTGAACACTAAAATGTAGGCTCCACAAAAGAATAATGTAACATTTATGTCAATGTAGATTAAACTTAATCGATTTAGGCTATAAATGCAACTGGATGCAAAAAATGATTGTAGTAATTTCTTTATCAAAATTTGGCATATTATACATAATTATATAATAATTGACCAGCAATTGTGTTTAGTTTAAAATCCTAAATAGATTTTTCTGCCACAACGCATGTCTGCATACTGATATATATGAACTGATATACTGGTTATTATTAAGAGAGAACTAAGCGAACTAAGGCAACTGATGTGACAAAGTACTGTAACTACTACATTACTTATACATATATTACTTATATATTACTTAATAATGTTATTTTGACCATTTTTTCCTGAGTTTTTGATGAAGTGAAGCCAATCATCATCAAAACACCTGTCCATTCTTGTTCAAAACAAAACTATTTTGTATTTGTAATGCATGTTAAAATGTACAATTTATTCATGAACATTTATGAAACTCTAAATTACAACAGCAGTCTGTAAGTGTAGGGTTGAATATTAAATGGCATATGTTGCTGTGTCACAACCTCATCTCCTTGCCTAAAGGGACCCTTTGCATTCCTGAGCCCACAGATGAGCTGATAGAGAACAAAGGCTATTGGCTGAGATGTTTGTGTTGTATGTAGGGGGTTGACCATTTGTCCAGTACAGTGGGGGTTAAACATGGTCTTCTGATTGGTCAGTTTGATTATCTTAGGTTGGTTTCAGTCACATGGTCAAGGAAGGATAAAAAGGGAATGTAAGATATGCTCTGGCTCTTCTTTTCCATGCTCTTCTTCCCTTTGGGTGTTTTCCTTGAGCTCTGCTCTTGGATTCTGCCCTTACTATGCTCTTCTCTATCTGAGCTCTAGGCCCAACTTTCAGGCCTCTCTTTTCTTGTCTTTCTCTATTTCTATTCTTTATAAGCTAATATTCTTCACATACACTGTTTAAAGTTAATTGCATATGTTATTTTACCAATTACACACATCTTCATTGTAACCATTCCATTGTATAACTTCAGACAGTAATGTTAATAAATCCTTTCATCTAAAACTCTGTACCAACTAGTTTTCGCTTCATTCTTAATTATTAAAAGCAACATAATGCAATACAATATAATCATTTTAGCAATGCTCTCCCACATATATCTTAACTGCACTTATTTCTGTCGTTGGTATAAGTAGCAGAAGGGTGGAAATTGACAGAAAATATACAGTGTTATACCATCTTGCTGTTAGCAGTTTTCTAGTCTTTTCGGCATTCCTACAGCTTGAACCACTGTTAGTAAACCACCCTTACATACGTTACATGGTTACCTGGTACTTCTTGATCCTGAAAGCTTCGCTATGATTCAACTTGCTGTAAAAATAGACTCTGTCAAAGGGGCTTTTGGTCGTCATGCCATAATCCATTTCAACCACCTATGTAAGAAGAACATTTCCAATTCTACAGTTACACTGTCAACATGAAAAGGTAAAAATCTGAAGGAAATTTAGTTTTGATTATGACGTACATCAACTATGAAATCTTTAACATCCAAGACTGCATTTTTGTTATGTTTATTCCATTCCCCCACTTCTGTCCTCCAGTTTTTCTCTAGTCTTTCCTGTGGGATCAAAGTCACAGTAAAAAAGACAATGTTTCATTTGTGTGTTTCACATTTAGCATCTATTTTTGTGGCATTTAAATCATTTACTGTGTTTTGCCACGTACTAATCATGAAATGTGCTAAATAAGCAGCATGAACCATATTTTCAGATTTGAAGATATATAAGCTGTAGTAATATCCCAGCTATACAATTACTGCTATAATAGTATCCCAGACCAGATGGGTTCAATAAAAGTGTATTACATGTACATATACACACTGAGAATCAAATCAAGAGCTTGTGAATCAAAATTGAATCAGGACATCTGTGCTGATATGTGCTGTCCTGCCACTAGTACAAATAAACTTAATATACCATACAAATGACAGATTTCAGACTTACAGTACATTAGTCCATACAAACAAATAACACTACTGTAAAGAAACAGCAAGGTACGTGTTTTCATTCCTATTCTACCTGCAGTTTTTGTTTGTCTGCTAAGATTTTTTTTTCTGGTAGTCTGGCCTCTCCCACACACTTTGGCAAGTGTCTGTTCACAATGTCCTCAAGTATCTTTCTGCCATCTTTTTGCTCATTGTCAGTGCTGTACAAGATGTCCTCAAAGATGTTATCTGATAGGATAAGAACATTTTTGATTGCACTTCATATTATTAAATTTTTGCACTTAAATATTATTTTTGGTGTAATGCAATATCATTTTTACAATTAAATTTGTACAATTAAAATCCTGCAAATAGCAAGTGATTATTATATATAAAGCTTTAGAATATAAAGTGTTTATAAACTGAATCCAAGGCAGGGGCTCGCTGTTGTTTATCATTCCAGTTGAAAACTGTTACCTTTAACTTTTATATAATTAAAGTTTATCTCAAAAATTAAAAGATTAATACTGGACTTACAACAACATGTAAACCCTTCCCCTAATTGTCAGGTCGTACGTTTCTTCTGACTACTCCACTTTCATACAAATAAGATATCCATTTTATTTTATCATAAAAATAGATTGACTATCTTTTTTATCAACAATTTTATGCTTCTTTGTTCCTTAACTCATCTGCTCCTCTGATATTATTTCTAGCTTAATCAAGGCATCTTACAAGCCCCAACTTTAGCAGGACTAGGGTTGCTTCCCCCCCTCATTCCTAACATACCACTGGATTCTGGGCTATGAAAGCTGTTATTCTGTCATAACCTGCTTAGAAACGTATTCTGATTACCTGCTTATAAGTAGATCTGGTCTGAAAAACACTATTTCTGCTTCATCAGAAATAAAATCAGCTGTATTTGTTCATTGTTATGTTGATGACACACAGACTAACGTCACTGCCCAATTTATTAGATTATTGTCATGTTTTTAAATAAGTGATCAAAAGGAAAAACAATGCAGATTTATTTTCACAGCCTTATTTGCCGATATATTTACTTGGGTTGCTTTTGTTTATAAATCATTTTGTTAAGGCTAAATGTAAATAGTATAATATCACTGCATAACCTAATGTTATTATTAAACATATGAATATATGATTTTTAAGTATTTTTTAGCTTACCTGTGAGTTTTATGTACTCTGTCATGGCTTTATCCACAGATTCCACAGATTCCACCGATTCCACCGATTCCGCCGATTCCACCGATTCCGCCGATTCCACCGATTCCACCGATTCCACCGATTCCACCGATTCCACAGCCATATCTGTTGGGCTGCATTGTGTAATCTTTAAGATTTTACGCTTAAAATCTTTTTGCAGATTGTCTTTTGTAATCTTTGGGAACTTGATTGTGGCTTGAGGTAAGAGGACTTCTGCGATCCTAATGTGCAAAATAAAAATGTAAAAAAATAAATAACAAGCAACACTGAAATTTTCGAAGATTTCAAAATTGAATAGAAAAACTTGAAATAAATCAGCTCTCTGGTATTTGTCTCACTTGTCTTCGATGATGTTGCAGGTCTTGTGCTGGTAGACCTGGCGATACAGACTGTACCGGGTATGAAACATGTCATAAACATTATCCGCCACCTGTGTGAAACACATTTATGAACTAGAGCAAAAATTAAGCCACCTATACTCTTAAATTATATTAATCTATACTATACTACAATAAGTTCTTTGATACTCTCCAACGAATATGATGATCAGAATACAGGAAGATCCAACTAAATCTATGCCAATCCTACAAATCAAAGGTTTAGGTCCACTAGATCCTGCATTAGGTCTAACAAGAACTGTCTATCATCAGAGAAATTACTGTGTTTATTACTCAATATAGATATTGAAATGGATATTGAAATTATGTTGTAATTAACACTTCTACTTAAACACAAGACAGATACAAAAATAAAAGTGAGGAACATCAGGCAGGAAAAGAAGTGATGATGGAATAAAATAATGATAAGTTTACTAAATAAACTTCAGCTGAGTTCTCAATGTCCAGTCTGACAAGATACAGATTTAACAGGTGTTATTATAGCTTTCATTTCAATAATACAGTAATAATTAAAAAGTAAATATCTGATCACTCACGAATATTGTTTTTGCAATATCATTACGTTGTACAGTGTAAGTTAATTCAGGTGTGGCAGTGTTGGTTTTGTTGCTATATATACAGTATATGATATATTCACAGTCTTATGAAACAGACTGAAAATCCTGTTATTACATATAAATCACAAGATAAATCAATGATAAAGTATTTAGTGTATCAGCTACCTTATCTCTGAAGCAGATGTGTTCCTTTCCATCATCCACCTTACAAACCTTTGCTGTCTTCAGCAGACGCTGAGGGTCAAAACTGTTTGAAAGTCCCAGATGATGACAGTCTCTGTAAAATAACAGAATTAAAGAGTCACATGTATAAAAAAAACACAAGAGATGTTAGACAGGACCGACAACATTATGGTGAATAAATGCTGACAGTTTCATTCTTGAGTGAACTAATACTACAATATATTTTTAAAGGACTTACTTTTTTAGTGTTAATGAAAGTCATTATATGTGTAAATTAGCATGAATTTTTAAATTTATTTAAAAATATATTTTTTTTTTATATTTTTTACCTTGCAAAGTAGTCCCATCTGCGTACATCAATCCCGTTCCATGTATTATTGACAATCTCATACAGGAAGGTTTTGTTCTTAGATCTGGAGTTTTCTGGAGTTGTCCACTGAAAGAATGAAAGTGCTCTTAAAGACTGTACAATCTGTTGAGCACTGGGCAGACGGCAGATTAAAGGATTACAGGATGTTATACCATTGGGGGTGATTTTTCGTCTCCCTGAATTAACTTGCAGATAAAGATGATGTCATCGTCAACCAGTTTGTATTTTTTCATCTCCTCTTTCAGTTTCGTTTTCTCCATTATGTCCAAAAAAATCCAAGCTGAGGCCACCTGATGCTATGACAATAAAACACACAAACACAAGATCAGTAATATTCAAGAATCATCTTAAGACAGTTTACATTTTAGAGAGTTATTTATTAGGGCTGATTTAAAGTTTAAGATTACCGGACACTTTATTATGATTTCAACTATATACAGTTTTTTGTGCTGTACAATACATTTATATTTGTACAGGAGAGTTTTGACTCTTACCTCCCACTCCTCACCTAACAAAGACAATAAACAGGCATT
>JAZGTJ010018825.1:0-11224 GCA_036877575.1 Botia almorhae | reverse complement strand
CTGCCGTGTGCGTTTTGACAAGTCAAATGTGTTACATTTTACCCAGAGTGCAACGCTCCAGTCAGAGTGACAAGAGTTTGATCATACACACACACACACACACACCTGTCACTCTGAAAAGAGACCTGCAACCGCTCGACTCCACACACGATCTCAACAAGGACTCCACATGTGCTCAGATGTTCGTCAAGTTCTTCTTCTGCTGTTCATTCTACATCACATGAGCACATCTGAATGATTCATTTCTCCTGAGGATGTTTACATCCACTGATCTCAGTGTAAGCTATGAAAGAGAAGATCAACAGAAGATCATCTGATCAACAGAAACGTCCTCTTGTCAACATTTGCACATCTCACCTTTTAAACCACTCACATTAGAAACAGAATCAGTGTTTTTCTCTTGCTGAAATGTCATTGGTTGGTTTAAATGTAACTGATGTAATTATCAGGTCAGTTTTGGATGTGTCTCTGGGGTACTAGAAATAACCTCTGAGCAATTAAAGATTCTGCCACAAAGTCTCTGTACACTTAAAGTCAATTTGACCTCCCTGTAAAACATACAGTGTCCTTGTTTGGTTTCAGTTCTGTGCATCTCTGAGATGCTGTATTAGGAATTCTGTATGTAAACACACAGGTGGAGCGTTCCGTCTGCAGTGGGACATCTCAAAGTCTTGTATCGCTGGCAAACGCTACACAGCTAATAAATAAAGCACCAAATATCATATATTTAGACAAGAGAGGTTGTGTTGACCCAGTCATAAACACAGACATGAACGTACCCATGAGGATCCACACACACACGCACACACACAGGAGAATTATTAATGAGAGCTGCTATTAATGGGTCTCTGTTGCGGACACACATTCACACTGTAAAGGTGAGCCTCTTCATCAAAGGAAACCTCACCCCCACCCCTCCGCTTGGAGCCCATCCAGAAATGACAAAAACACAGAGCCGTCCGAGGAGTTTGTGGAATTACTGAATTAGCATCGCCTTCAAGTTCCCTGAAACTCCCCCGCGCCTTCTGTCACGCACGCGGGATTATTATTCATTACAGTGTGCTGTACAGAAAGATGGGTGACACCCTCTCTCTACCCACACTGCACTGTGTCACAGAGTGCCGTCCCCTTGGTTACCAGGTACAGACACAAGGGCCATCTGTTTATCAAAGACTGACATGTCCTGAAGATAACCAATCACAACTGTCAGACTAACTGCAGAAGTTCGCAGAAGATATGCTGGAAGAGACAGTTTCATTGCTCAAACTTTCATGCCATAGAGAGATCTATCATCAACGTAATTTAGATGTTTCTCCTGAAATTCTCCTGAAGAAAACCTGAAACAAATGACTTGACTGGTAAGATGGTTGTGTGTGTGTGTGTGTGTGTGTTATGTCCTCACCTACAGTCAGGTAAATGTGTGTGTATCATTCAAGCTAATGTTGTGTGTTAGCACTCAAACACAAACCGTCCAGACAGAGCACGAGCAATTTATGACATCATACATTTTACTAAACCTGTTTCATCATAAAAAATGAAGAATTTATCCCAATGTTCACATCAAGGGCTGCAGCATCAACAGGCTGCAGCATCAGAGTGAGTCACAGGGTTTGTCATTTATATGGCTTTAATATCACTCTTCTAATATCACTCTTCTAATATCACTCTTCTAATATCACTCTTCATTCATTGATTGACAATTAATTGCTGACATCATCGTCACATTACTGGAGGATAATCTGCCTCTCCGTGGAATTACTGCAGTAATCTAATCTGAGAAGAGAGACACAAAGCCGTCAGTAGATCTGTCTCTCCTGAGACCTGTGAACAGAGAGCAAAAGCCTCACACCTGACACGCTAGCACTCAGCTCCTCACACCTGCCAAACTGAAGCACTGCCATAATATAAGCCTGTTCACACCTGGAACTGAAGCCAGAAGCCCCCAGAGCAAGACACATCAGAATACTGAAATCAGAATGATCATCTCATACTGCTGAACTGATCTTCTACAGCAGAGCAATCCCAGTTTAACAGCAGCCAATCACAGACTCCAAAACTGCTGGAAGCATCTCATCAACAGTCTACAACACACTGAGGCGATGTTCAAACTTTCCAGAACACAATCGACAGAGAAGAAATTACTGCCACTGTACTACCACAAGTATATACTACATACTAAGTATATAGTATATAAGTTATACTAAACAAGTATTAAATGAGCCCCTCTATGATGCTATCTGCTATACTTTACATGTGAAGGTCAAAGTAACATTATGAACTACTGAACTATTGCTCAGACGAGAGAGAGAGAGAGAGAGAGAGAGAGTTAATACTCAGTGGCATGTGGGCAAGGGTTTTCATCACTGTCTCCCTGATGGAAAACATGTTTTTTATATCTAATGCATTAATGAATTATTAATGACATAAATTGTAATTAAATTAACAGGGATAATCGAGCAGCACAGCCGGGGAGTGAGAGAGAGATTATTGGACATGTGATTATGTTGCAAGCAGTTAAATAACCTCAGTTAGGACAGAATGTGTGACAGATTAAAAAGCTTCAAATTTAATGACAAATTTAGGGGGGGGGATCGGTTTAAATGCAAACATCCTGTAACAGTATTACTGGATAATCTGAACATGAGCTAACCAGAGCTGAAATCTTTGTGTTTAGAAAGAGACACTCAAGATAAAAACTGTAACAAAATGATTTTTCTGTAAAATCATATAATATCGGGTTTGTGTCATCACTCTTGCGTCTAACTCTTGTTTGTAACTGCTATCAACATTTAATGTGTCACAAACACAAATCCGTGACATCAGGATTACTGTAAATATGATGTGGCCCCTGCCTGACCTCTGACCTTTCCAGATGCTGTTATGTCATTTGTGAAAACCTGAAATCTGGAAACACACTTTATAACCTCTATGAGAGAACCCAGATCAGCACCAAACAGATCAGCACCAAACAGATCAGCACCAAACAGATCTGCACCAAACAGATCTGCACCAAACAGATCAGCACCAAACAGATCAGCACCAAACAGATCTGCACCAAACAGATCAGCACCAAACAGATCTGCACCAAACAGATCAGCACCAAACAGATCTGCACCAAACAGATCAGCACCAAACAGATCAGCACCAAACAGATCAGCACCAAACAGATCTGCACCAAACAGATCAGCACCAAACAGATCAGCACCAAACAGACAGCTGTCGTAGAGCTTCAGAACAAACCAGAGGAGAAAGCCACTAACAGAACAAACCACTAAAGAAAGAACAGCAGAAACAAACAAACGGAGGAATGAATGTGAGAAAGTGAGCGAGATAGAGAGACATCTGAAACGTGTTCAGTGTGTGTGGGTGAAAGTTTGTGACAGGCTTCATTAATGGCAGGCAGCCGCAGAGGAAGCGCCTCTGTCCACCAGACTCTCTGCCAGATGAAATTAAAGCCCAATTATTGATAAATGAAGAGCGCTTTTCACAGAAGCCGTGCCTGAAGATACACGCTACATCTGTCACGCACACACACACACACACACTGCTCAATCAAGTGTGACATCACATCCTGTGCATTCATCATGCATCTGTAGAAGACCAGCATGTAGAAGACAATGTGTGTGTTCCAGATCTGAAGAACACTGTTCTTCTCTCAATTTTTCTCTAAGTATAAAATCTGATTAGCAAAAAACAGTCTGTCTGTCTACCTGTCTGTCTGTCTACCTGTTTGTCTGTCTGTTTGTCTGTCTGTGTGTCTAAAATGGGGATTTAAAATGGTACGTTGTAACATCAAAATGAACTTCAATGAGTTCCCACAGAAACAAAAATCTTCCCATCGTTTACTCACCATTGTGTGCTTCCAAGACCGTATGACTGACTTTCTTCTGTGAAACACAATAATGAATGTTGGTAAGATCATACGTGTCACATACATAACAAAAGTCACACAGAACATTCAGAGCACAGACAGCTTCCTCTGCTTGTCTTTAAACATAACTGATTTATCTATTCACAGAAATATTCACACGTAATAATGTTCAGAGCAAAACCCCCATTTCCATGACACGTCAATCAAAAGGCTGTAGTGTGCGTACGAAATGCGCAGCAGAAACATCTTTTTATCGATTTCAGCATTTTAATACAACAGTGTTGATGAAGATTTTGGACCTGCAGCTCGCGCTCAGTTTCATTCTCCTGTCACAGCTGCTGAGGAGGCGCGGGCAGACGTGATGTCATCGCGGCGGGCAGACGTGATGTCATCGCGGCGGGCAGACGTGATGTCATCGCGGCGGGCAGACGTGATGTCATCGCGGCGGGCTCACGTCGCGGTTATTCCGTACTTCTCGCTACGTGCTTCGCATTCTTGTTTAGAGAACACAATAATCATTCATAACTTTATATTATTTTTGTATTTATTGTTTTATAATATTATTTATTTTATTATTAGTTCTTAAACGTTACAATTGAACGCATACAATTATTAAAATTAAAGTGTTTTTGGGGTGGTTTTGTCCAGGTCATGTGATAAATCTGCCCCGCTGGTTCGCATGATATTCATACATCAGAGTAATGTGTCAGTCACACACGGCCAGAAATGTTCTTCGCTCGAAAACATCATACGTAAGAACTTCAATACCCACAATGCCCTGCGAGGCCCCACTGCTCCACCTGCCCTTTAAACTGAGAGCTGAGAGCGGAACACCTGTCAGCCCGTCAGGTGACGTGCAGTCACACCCGGATCATCGTGTTAATTAAATGTCAGAGGAGAGAGAGGTGTGAGGACTCCAGACCTGCCTCATCCAAAAACTACTGCACATGTTTTAGTGCTTTGTCTCTTAATTACACATATATAATTTATGTGTATTAATTAATGTATAAATACACATTACGTCATGCATTTTGTTGTTGGAAAACTATTGTAAACTGTATTTCACTTAGCTGATAATCATTTAAAGCAGTTTAGCTATAGTCTGTATAAGTTAGTCTAACTGAATATTTGTCTAAAGAAGAATATAGCTAAAATGACAACTACAAAACCAAGTTAGAAAATGGAATAGGAAAAAGATCTGAACTACTGTAATGTTACTGAAAAATGTCATTTATTAACAGCACTACAGTGATCAGTTAGTTATTCTCAGCACTGATTCAGGGTCATGATGAATCCACGTGAAACACTTTTTTTATCAGTTCATAAACAGGCAGTTCATTTAGCAGAGACCTCACATCATGAGACAAGCAGAATTCACTCTGTTGGACAGAGAGTCACATTTGCATGACCTGGATGTGCTGTTATCAGCGGCAGACGAGTGATACAGTTTCACCGTCAGACAGCAGAGCATGTTTCAAACCGTTCTCTAATCTCCACTAGCTGTGGAGCTAGTGACAGACACTGAGTGCTTTAACAGTGTGACTCGCTTGGCTAGATGTTCATTTATTCTTCCTCTCAGTTCCTTCATTACCGGCTGCTGTTATCTGTACAGTTTGTAACCTTCAGTACTTATTTTAAATCTTATTTATAGGACACATCCCAGTTAGGCTAACATTGCAAAACCTGCTGGTCTCTTGCTCATATTTCCCCTGAAATCAGAAGCTCTGTGGGTCAAATGTGAGACTGTGTACTTCAGAGCGTACTTGTTTTGTGTTTGAGGTGAGAGAATGTCTCACCAGTTTTCTATTTATAACTCGTGTGATAGAAATCTTATAAATGAATAGTGTCATGTGATTGCTGGCATTAATATTTGGGCTCTGTGGATGGGCACAGAGGCTGTTTTCCTGTAAACAGTCGGGTAATTATGTCTGTGAGGAAAAAACTTGTTATCTACCCACAGAGCCCATGGCTGGTGCTTTGAAATATAGGCCTGCCACAAGCGAGAGTCACTAAAACACTACTATTAATACTGATAAGAGCTCGTGGAATCACTTCTGTTTACAGTTTATATGAGGCTCCATGCATTAGACTCATGCCTGATCTAGAACTTGCTGTATTCACATTCATTTGTTGTGTTGTATATTTGTTGGCTTCATCCAGTCAGACTGTAGAAACAGAACTGCTGAGAAAACTCTTCAGGAGAGTTTGATATACAGTAAAATGACACAGGTGAGTCTAATAGGAATACTAAACATTAATACTAAACATTACCATCTGTGAATGTGGGAGAATGTCCCTCTTTCACACCAACACAAGGGCGACCCAAAGCCCACAGTGTTAGTGTGACATTGGCCCTGAAATCCCTGAGCCCTCCCATTATCACAACATTAATCTCACCATTTATTCTGAATCTGCACAGCAACAACACTTATAAATGAAGAAATATTCTCACAGATGTGTGTGCGTGTGCGTGTGTATGTGTGTGTATGTGTGCGTGTGTGTGTGTGTGTGTGTGCGTGCGTGCGTGTGTGATGATGTATGGTGATACACGCTCCACTGTGATCCCAGCGTGTAACAAACATCAATCAAACAACATACTCATCGGCACCTTCTTTATCAAAGCACAGATGACTAACAGGAGCGCTGCAGAATTCCCTGAGAGAACTCCATCATTCCTCATCCGTTTGAGCACAACATTCCAGTTAAAAGATACACACGCCTCTGTTGTCATTTTATCAAGGAAACACCAGCCGAGCTTAAACACTTTATTTATTTATACTTGATTATTTACACAATGGGGTGAAATGGAGGCCTGCTGATGCCGTGTACGCTGCTTACTGTAAACAAACCTTGAGTGTTTTCATCCCTTAAAAATGGCACCCATGAAGAAGTCCACATTCTTATGTTTCAAGCCCCTATTTCTCTCTGGAGGGGAGGGGATGGTCTGGCAACACTCCTGAAAACAGCTACAAAAACAGGCTAAGTGGTTCAGGGTCAGAAGCAGAAGTAGCATGACCTTTGACCTTACAGGTGAATTCCATTCTGACCCCAACACTGTAACAAACCTGCCAGTCTTTCAGAACAGATGTTCGCTAGTGCCTTCTGTCATATCCTGATGCAGCAGACATTTCCTGCCATGAGCTCCACATCATCTCCACATCCACATCATCTCATCACTATTCCATGAATTGCTTCTTTTCACATTAGCTTTTTGTTTACCACCTTCATTCTACAGTAAGGAACCTCACTGCTCTTCCTCACTTTGCTTTACTGTTCTCAGGTCAGCTGTAGAATGAGAGCGTTTGCAAACAAAATTGCAGGTCTGGTGAAGGGTGAGGATTCTAAGTCCAGTTAGATGTCAGCACGTCTCATAACTGCTCTCATGCCGACACCTCAATGATGAAACAGGCCAGATCAAAGACAGCTCATAATGGCGTGTGGCATGGAGCAGTGTGCACTACAAAGCGGAGCACTAATAAGGGAAGTTAAGAAGAGCTCTTGACAGTGGCAGAGGAGTGCAGATGCTGCCCGGGCACACGCGTGACACAGAACACATCACAAGTGGCTCTTCACTCAAACTGCTGCCTTGTGCTGCTCACTGCGCCAGGCGGAATATTAAACTGATACACAGATGATATTCTAACACAACAGCATGAAGTGAATGACATGCAGCTTTCAGACACCTGTCTGCCAGCTACTTACAGATGCGACTGATACCTGAGACACAAACCCAACAGAAATGAAACCTCTTCATTCATTTATTTATTTATTAAGTTCCCCATTAGTAGCAACTCAATGCACTGCGACAAGATCAATGACCAATCAGCAATGTAGATGATACACTTAGTGTAATACAGAAACATACTGATTAAAAAAATCCTACATAGAAAAAAAGAGTTCTGCATTGTTGGTTCAAATTCAAGCCCAGTTGCTGTCTATGTAGAGCACTTCAGTCGATCACTTATTAGGTTCTATTTCAGTTAGGATGCTGTGTGTGAGAAGTGAGGGTTTGACTCCAGTGTTACTAAGATGAAATGTTAACAGGAATGAAAAGCTTCTTACAGGAACTGCAAAATCCTTAAAGCAGTGGAATAAAATCAAGTTAAACAGTCACAGAAAAAATGTCATTTGTGTGTTTCAGTGTAAAGATGTGTGTGTGTGTGTGTGTGTGTGTGTGTAGGCTGGACATTGATTTGGCAGCACATGAAAGCTCACACATTAGAATACATTGCTAGTGTCACATCGCTAGCACAATTTAGCACTTGGATCTGCTAGCACTGCCAAAAACTGCACAACTGCCACCTTCACTTCCACATCTCTTCACTCTCTCTACCCCCTCCTTTTGCTGGAGGTAAAAACACACGCTCTTAGCACCCTGTCAGATTCAGACTATGATGCTATACTAAGGAACTATCTGCACGCGCACACACACACACACACACACACACACACATGTGCATTTGCAGGTTTTTCAGGGTGAGAGGAGATGATCTGTGTTCCTCATGTGTGGTTATAATAGTGAATATTATCTATTTGTGTTACTGAGCCTCTGTTACAGGGAAAAAAGTATCTGAAAAATGTCATAATTGCAGTTCATACAACACTCATTGCAGTGACACTTCATAATTCACACACCTTATATCAGCATTACAGCTGTACACACACACACACACACACACACACACACACACACAGTTTCTATTTCCTAATGTTTTCACAGGCTGTAGTTGGACTATGTGTCAATCAATAAGAACAACATCTACAGTGTCTTAAAAAACACAGACACATCCTGTGCTATTCCACACACACAAAACAAGTGTGTTATTTACAAGATGGTAATGAGACATCACTCTCCACATTAAACACGGTAAGGTCTGCATTACTGTTGCATACAGTGTATTTTTCACATGCTGTTTTTTAAAAGCAGGCAGGATACAGTACATACTGTAGAATGTAGTAAAAAGTATGCAGCGATTCACACACACACACCTCAATGACATCACTAAGTCATCTTTCATGAATGAATACTGTCAGTGGTGTGTCTTATTTAGATCTGAAGCATGTTTTACAACAGCACAGAATGTGGATTAAAGTGCGGTACAACACGATGAATAAATATTCAAATAATTCACAAACGAAACACACTATTAACCATTTATTATAATGCTGATTAAAAACATCTATAACACTCAACATGTGGGACAGAAAAACATTCTCTGATGACTACAACTCTGTGTGTGTGTGTGTGTGTGTGTGTGTGTGTGTGTGTCTGTGTGATGGGTCTATGTGAATGTGTGTGTCTGTGTGAATGTGTTTGTGATTGTGTGTGTATCTGTGTGATATGTCTGTCTGAATGTGTGTGGGGGGGTGGGCTCTATGAAGTGTGTGTTTGAGGTCTGATAATTAGGATGCATCTGATGGCACTCGTTCAGCTCTCGTCTGCGTCTGCATATGAGAACAGAAGAACAGCTGAACTGGTTTCATTAGAAGACACACAATACACTAATAACAGCTACAAACTCATCCACTGATTAGAGCGAGATGACTGATACTTCAGGACAGGCTGTTTCTGACCCACTGACAAACGTAAAACAGAGAAGAGCAATTACTCACAAATGATTCAAGCGCTCAGATGAACACACTGAATAAAGTTGAAAACAGAGCTGCTGGTGATGGGAACACACATTCATAGAGAGACACAGATGGAGGGATGAAGGGGAAAACAGGCAGACAAACTGGATTTCTTCCACAACTTCATGATTCTGTGATCGCATATTTGATAAAGGGGAGATAACATGAGATAAGAAAGATTAGGTGACACATGCATGTATTACATGATGGAAGACTGAAAACTTTTCATAACACATTTCCATAAATTCTTTATACGTTATATCAGTGGTTCCCCCCATTATCCACAACAACATTTAAATGAAAACTATGCTTGTTTAGCTTGTTTAGCTTGTTTGGTCTCATTTAAAGTCATATTGAGGCCTCTAGTTAAACAACACTGGTCTATAAAGAACATTCTGAAAACTCTGAGAGAGAGAGACATACAGGGACAGACAGAAGTGTGTGTGTGTGTGTGTGTGTGTGTGTGTATACATTATAAATGACATTATTTTTTATCTCATTAACACAGTTTTACATTCAACAAAAGTTCATCTCAGATAACTCTCTCTGTCTGTCTATCTGTCTATCTGTCTCTCTCTCCTGCAGGCTAAATGAAATTAGTAGGCTGTTGAGTAGTTTTGTGGCTGTATTTTCTCAGCGGTCCGTCAGAAGTGCTTTGCTGCTTGATTACTTCTCTTCCGTCCTCTCTCACCCCAGTGGCATTACTGCAGGCAACGCCACAGTCACGACACCTGGAGCCCCCGACCCCCACCCTCTCAGAAACGACCACTCGTACCAGAGCACAGCTGTTCCAAACCTCTGCCCCACACCCAAATACACATTTATATACACACATACTCATATAGACACATACACTGACACACACACACACATACAGACACAGTCGCACACACTGAACATGGCAGCTTTGTTTGAGACCAGAAGCTCATTTTGAGCTTATCTGACACTCAGACTGTCTTCTCAGGGTCTTTGGCCAGTCTAGTTTGAGGATGTAAATGACAGAAAGACAGAAGGCACGGGAGTCAGACATACAGACAAAGAGATAGACACACAGACAGAAAGATAGACAGACAGACAGAAGGAGAGTGACAGACAGACAGTGATGTAGAGACAGCAGATGTCAGTAAACTCAATGTCTGTCTACAGCTGTAGTACCTCACCCTGTGGGACCCGTGCACACACACACACACAACACACACACACACACACACACACACACACACACTGGTGAGGTGTGGTCTCAGTCTGTTCTCACACACTGGTTCTGCTGTCTGGTGGTCACAGATGAGGAGATGTGTGGCTGCTACACGTTTGTGTTCCACTTCTCATCAATCTTTCATCTGCTCTCAAGAAGAGAAGCAACGTGCTCACAGACGTCAGGATTATACAGCTGATCTCAGCCCAGCTCACGATGACCACAGCGAGCACACACACACACACACACACACACTGAATCTGAGGATGACAGAGAATGTGAAGATCATCTACAGAACAGAACACACTTCTATAATACAGCAGACGTCAAGACAACAATCTTGACATTATCTCGACTCCTCATCAGACTGACTGTGTTTGACAGCACACAGTGTGCATTTCATTCACTCCAACAATATAAAGGCGGAAAAGACTGAACAACCCAAATACTGAAATAATTTACTAGTAATATTAATGTAATTAACCCTGAAAGTGTTCAAACTGAAGCAGCCAGGCAGAACCAAATCC